>ML786406.1:355692-405058 GCA_009831015.1 Picea engelmannii | reverse complement strand
GATCTAATACTCTGGGGGTTTCTGGATGCGTTTGAGTCAATGTGTGAACATTAACTCATTTAGTGTTAATGTGTGGGTTTCATTCATTTAGTGTTTTAGCAGTATATACGATTCATGTGAAATAAAGGACAACACAACTAACTAATATGTATTATGAGGAAAAAGTGAGAAATATAATAATATGTCAGAAACAGATAAACTAGTCCTCATTTAGATCTCATGGATTGTCCCTAGAATACAATGCAACTAACAAGAAATACCCATGATCTAAATATGAAGGTTGATTTGTGCATGCATAGATATATCAATAAAACACAGTTTCAGAAGCTCACGACAACTGCTGCAGATACTGGAAAACTCACCCTAATGGCTATACTCATTAAAACAGACTAGAAAATATCCCAACATGAGCTCTCTGGCCTCTAGGTTGATCCTGGTAATTGTTGGGCTGAAGATCTGATATCTGCAGCTATGGATGTCGCCCTCTAGGGGTTTACATACCTCCTGGGTTGTGGTAGTGCGCCCTAGTGATCCCATCGATGGAATATGACAACATGTGTCTCGAAACGATCGTCCTAGTCTCCTCTTTAATGGGTCGGAAGGGTTTCCTCAGATCTGCTCCAGAATACCCCCTTAAACCAAAAATGTAATTCCCCAAGAGTTGCACACTTGTTGGTTGTTTGCTGCATTCTGGGAGATTCCACCATCATAAACTGATGACTGGTGGCTCAAAATATGTGCCCTATCTAACTCTCAAAAGGATCAGAAGGAATATGCAAGATACTCCTTTGTCTCGTACGACCACACAAACCATCTCTCTAACCATTGTGCTATCACTAGCTAAGTTGCATAATCAATGTACTAGATATCCTGAATGACACGATGAAATACCTGGATTGTATCCTCGATAGGCTAGGGTGTGTCTCTCAATACCAAAACTAATCAATGGTGGTGGTTTCCTCCAGAAATCCACAAATCAACAAGGGGGTCAATTTCTTCGTCCTCTGGAACTATCTCAACATCAAATCATAACATAATGAGGAATTCAATGGAATTCCTCCCTTTATACTCTTCCCGATCTAATTCACCATTGACATCACTTAAGATAGGCACTTTTCCTCCTACGGTGAGTAATTAATTAATTAATCCCCCCCATTAACACCTTTTCATTTTATTTCTCTGTTGACTTAGGATTAAGTGAATTTTCCTATGCTTTTTGGATTAATTCATCGTTTAGCCACCAAATCACCCTTATTTCTCCTCCTATTCCTTGTTTTTGCTTAACTATAGTCTACAAGAACAAATAGACTACTAAGTCACTCCTTGCTGGCCTACTATTGGGAACGAGACATCACATAGGTTAGACTCGATGTCCCAATACATAATATCAAACAATTGTTATTGGATCGTGGGCATCATGGTAATAACGCGATTATGAAAGGCTAGCTAGGATTTCGTAAATTGTGGTTAATCGTTGGAACATTAATCTTTGACCCAAACAAAACATGTTAATAAAAATTTAAACCAACAATATAATCAAATACTATAGCTTTCCAAATATTGTAGCTCGTGTAGAATCTTGTTCAGAGTGTGTATGTGAGCAAAATCATCAAGGACATAACAATTAGAAACATTTGATAACTTGGAAGTAAAAAATTCCCGAACAAAACTTTTATGAAATGAAAGATATCCCATAATAAAATGTCATTAAATTCTAAATGAAAATTCAAAAAACTTGAGAATATGATCAACAAAATTGTCAAAACTGAAAACAATACTCAAGTGAAAATAATTAAAAAAAAAAAATCATTTTCAAAATTAAAAGAAAAGAAGGGTCCCAAATTTATCTCTATCACAAAATTAGGGAGGTTGTTGTCCACCACAACAAATGGCGACACACTGCTAAAACTAATTATCTCTGTATATAAAACAAAGAAGAATATATCAGATCATAAGAAATAAGGAAATATATTGAATGTAGATAAATTATATTTATGAATAGTTTGTAAAGGATAAGAAAATAAAATAGTACTCATACTCTTTCACTTTATCTCATTGGAGGGGATAAAAGGCATTTATTAATTTTATGAATGGGAAAAAAAGATTTTTTTTTTACTAATAAGTAAAGCCTATTGATCATGTCAGAATTGAAAAGCTTAACTCACCGTACCCAATATTGCTTCGCTGCCAGTAGGCCTATTCAATACTTCGACAAAGTTACATTAATATCATATAAGCCTTGACCCACTTTCAACATGCCTGTTCAGTACCAAGGGGGGGTTAACATATACTTCCCACATCCTCTTTTCTTATTTTATTTTCTCTTTAAATTTTCATCTTTGTTTAATGACTTGGTGATTACATTTGATCAATGAAGAGAATAGAGGAGGGATGATATAGTGAGTTACTTATTTATCTATGAACATGAATGAGAACTAAATTGTTCATCTTATGATATGTTATTTCCCATTCAATTATTTTATTTTAGGGGGAAAATATTAATGCAAAGAGATTTTTGTTGAAGAGTATTTTCCTTGTTTTTACTTCTTTAAAAGATAAACTAGTCATAAGATTTATCCTTTGAATTTAAATAAATTTTCCCATTTCAAAAAATCTAAATTAATCTCTCTCTGTAAAGGATTTCAAAGACAACTGGTTAACAAATGTATCCAGTTGTTATAACAGATCATAAATCAAAATGATAATCAAAAATAAAAAGAAAGAAGAAAGATGAGTAAATTTTAAAGTATATACAGTCGATATAAAATAACAAGACAAACAAAAGTATTTATAGGTATTTACAAGGATTGAAGTGTATTTTAGGAAAATTTGTTTTTGAGGATTAACCCATTTGCAGGTAAAGAATCTTCTATGCCTTCGAGAGTTTTTAAAATAAACGTAGATGGACCAACTTTCTGAGAAACTTGAAAAGGGCCTAACCACAACTTTTGAAAATTCGTATGTTTACTTATTTCTTCATGGGATTTGTCCCATTCAGAACCAAGTCACCAACTTCAAAACTTATTTCACCTACAACTCTATTATCAAACCATTTTTTAATGATCATTTGATGATGGGAAAAAGTGTCTTTATCCTTATCCCTCACTTCCTCTAGTTTGAAGATCTGATTTGTACAATATTGAAGACTAGAGCAAGGTTGTTCCTCAATGGACTCTACTAAAGCCAGGGATGGTATGAAAATGTTGGGTGGAAGAATAACTTCCTTCCCATCAACTAAAAAGTAATGAGAAGTACCCAATGATGATTTATAAGTAATTTGATCTGCCCACAATGCGTAGATTAAGGCTATGTACCAATATTTGTGGTTATCACTGATAGTTTTCTTGATAATTTTCAAAATATTTCTTGTTTGTTGATTCTACTAAACCATTACTGTGAGGATAATAATTAACATTATAATTTTTTTTATTTTGATTCCTTTCTGAAGTGCAAATTCAGTAAGTGAAAAAACAAATAAATAAGTTGCATTATCAAAAACTATTGTGCTCGGAAGACCAAATATTGTAATAATAAACTAATCTAAGAATGAGATTACCTGATCAATTGTAATTGATTTCAAGGGAATGGCCTCCACCCATTTTGTAAAATAATCGGTGGCGGTAATAATATACCTATGTTGTTTGGAGGAATTAGGAACAATTTCACCAATGATATCGAGTCCCCATTGTTCAAATGGATGTTCAACAATGACAGGATGCAGATGTAACATTGATTTCTTTTCTTGTCCATCTGAGGTCTGACATAATTTACATTTTCAAACATATGCATGAGAATATTTAAATAAGGTTAGCCAATAATATTCTTCACGTAAAATTTTGTGTGCAGTTGTATCACCTTCGAAACGACCACTTGCAGGTCCGTCATGCAAGTCAAATAAAACTTTATCAGCCTCTTGTTTTTTCTAAACATCTAAGTAACATTGAATCATAATTCTTTCTGAAAAGAATATTATTGATAAGCTTATATTGTGTTTCTTTTATTATTAGAGCATGTTTCTTTTTAAAATCCAAATGAGAAGATGCAGTTCCATGAGTTAGATAATAAACTAAATTTGAATATTGTGAATCAGGAATATCGGGAGTAACACATACATGTTGTATGTCTTCTGTGGCCTTTACCTTATCCACCTTTTCAGATGTAGTATCGATGGTTTTAGTTAATAACTTGCATAAACCTTAACCTCGCACAAGTTTTGTAGGTTTTATCTCTAAATCATATTCTTGTAATGTTGTTACCCAACTTTCTCTCTTATTTCCTAAATATTTTTGAATAAACAAACTTATTACTGAGGGATGTGGAACTATTACTTTAGTGTGTGATTTGATGAGGAAAGGTCTGACATGTTTGATGGATTTGAAAACTACATAAGATTATTTTCCAACATCAGTATAATTTAATTCTGCTCCTTGTAATGATAAACTTTCGAAAACAATTGGTACCTCTATGTTTTGATCATTTTTTTGTGATAACATAGATGCGTAAGATCGTTCAGAGGCGAATGTATAAAGAACAAATTATTTATCATAATTAGGAGAAAGTAAAGAAGGCTCTTGAATGATTTATTTCTTTATAGAATTGAAATATTCTTTGTCGATTGCATTCCACTTGAATATCGTGTCTTTTCTAATCATATGTTGCAGGGGTAAAACTGTTTGTGTGAAATTAGGAACAAAACGCTTCACAAAATAAATTTTCCCAAGAAAAGATTGCATAGTTTTTTTATTATGCGGTAATGGAATTTCATATATGTTCTTAACTCTAGAAGTATCAATTGAAACACCTTCTTTATAAACTGTAAACCCCAAAAGTTTACCTTATTGAAGGGCATCAAATTATTTTTTAGGATTTAAAGAAATTCCGTACTTATGACATCATTCACAAACTTGTTTAAGATGATAAATATGATCTAAATGGTTTTAAAAATAAATTGTTATGTCATCTAGGTAAATAACAACAGATTTATTGATCAAGCCTCGGAAAGCAATATCCATAGCTCGCTAGAAAGTTGCACCTGCTTTGACTAAACCAAAAGACATATTTTTATAAGCATAAGTACCCCATTTAGTTCTAAAAGTGGTTTTGAGTCTATCATTAGGATGTACTATGACTTGATTATATCCAGAAAATCCATCTAAGAATGACATCATTTCAGAACCTGAAACTGATTGAAGAATTTTCTCCATAGGAGGTAATGGAAAATTATCTTTTTTCAGAATCTCTATTTAAGTTTATGAAATCGATACAAATTCGGATGTCTCCATCATTTTTCCTTACTAGCACAAGTTTTGATACCCATTTGGAATGCCTCATTGGAAACATGATTTTTTCTTTAAGAAATTTATTGAGTTTATTTTTAATTTGGGTTTCAAGATTAGAATGAATTTTCCTTAATTTTTGTTGCATTGGTTTTTCCTTTGAAAGCATAGGTATGGTGTGTTGAATTAAAGATGTATCAAAAATTTTCAGGTCATCATATGACCATGCACAAACATCCTTGTATTTCTTAATAAGTTTTATGAAAGTTGTTCTTTCAAAAGGAGAACAACCTATTCCAATATTGCCATTTTGAGGATTTTGTTTTGTTCCCAGATTAATAAGTTCCACACTCATGGTAGAACTATGTGTTTTAAAATTTGTGGGTTTCTTAAATATGTCTTTTAAATCATAAAGATCTAATTTTACAACAAATTTAGGAACAATATTTTCATATTTGATTTTATCCTCAGTAGGAGATTTGTTTAACTCAATATCGTGCGACTCTTCATTAATGATATCATTTTCATATGTTCCTTCTAAAGAGAGAAAATTGATTATATTAGCATTGTCATTAAATACATGCCATTTTTTTTTATGTTATTGGGAACATAAGGTCGAAAAATCAATTCAACAAAGAATCTGTCTAGAGAAAAATTCTATGGAGGAATAAGTCTAGAAGCTATGTTTTCCAATATATATGCGCTAGCATTTTGCATTATAGATATAGAAAAAATATTAAATGCATAAAATTTTCTACTGATATCTTGAGCCAATTGTTGATAATGTTTCAAATGACTAGAAACACAATGAATTTGGGTTTTTACCTGTTTAATGGTGATTTCTGAATCACCGAAAACCAAGATGTCTCGCACACTCATGTTGATTGCTTTATTGAGACCCTGAATTAATGCTTTGTATTCTGCGGTGTTATTAGTACATTGTAATTCCAATACACAATTTAACATAGTTATTACACCATTAGGAATGATTAAAATGCAACCTGCACTAACTCCATCATTAGATTTAGATCCATCAAAATATAGTTTCCAAAATGGATAATTTACAGAATTATCTACAAAATTAATACAATGGGAAAAATCTATTTGAGAGAAATTTTCAATCTCTGATCTTTTAATTGTGGGATCAAAAAGGGAAATATGCACATTAAAATTTCCAAAATAAGAATCAAGAGAATAATTCTCAACAATGATATTAGCAAAATCCACAGGTTCATTTTCTCCATCTAAATCCGTCACATTGTGTTTCATATGTTTTTCCCTATTAACACAAATCTGATTAGGTTTCCAATTATATGGAAGCCAAAGGTGAGACCAATCAATTGAGAAATATCCATGAATTTTTTCAAACCAATCTCGACTTAGAATTAATCCATAAGTATCTGGAATATTAACAACGATAATATCTATTATTTGAAAAACTTTAGAATTAGATGATAATCTGATTAATACATCCTTCAATTCCCCCAAAACTTTTACCCTTGTCATGTCTAATTGAAAATTTTGAATGACCGATTTTTGTGGTTGTGCGTTGATTTGAGGACAAACTAAATAAGGCAATATATTCGAAGATGCACCTGAATAAACAAAACAATTATGCATATTTTTATTAAATTTTTTGAAAGTGAGGATAAATGGAGTAAGTGATCTTAATCTATCACCTATGAGAATTGAACCAATATCTACCTCAGAAGATGAAGTTTGAACTATTGAAATTTTTTCTTTATTTGTTGTTGTAGTAGATGATGAACTTCTCTTATCAGAAACTCATAAAGCCCTTAATAAACTATTCCTTTGAGATTTTAGTTTACTTAGTTCATAAAGGGAAATATTTTCTCTGGTCTTTTTCATATCTTCTATAATATAATAATCGATTTTTTCAACAACAAGAAGAATTTTTGATGCTGACTTATTTTCTACAAGCTATGTATTTGAATTATTTCCTGGTGGATTAGACTCAGAAGTTGAAGCTATAATTTTACTTTGGGTTTGAGCAACAAGATATTCTTCTGTATCATCTTCATAAAAAATTCCATTAATATCCCAAAATAAATTAATATCTTTAACTTATTCATTATCCTCTCCTTATTCTTCATGAGAATTGACTCCTTTCGAAGTTTGACCACGAGATGGAACCTGTGGATTCTTTTTTAAAAATGGATTGAATGGTTTATTTGAAACTTCAACTAGTTTTCCTTTAACATCAACTATCTCATTTGCTAATGTTTTCATGACTTTCTGTCAATTTTCCATATCAAAAATATCTTTATATTTCCTTTCTTCTCTGATAATTGTTTTCTTGGTTTTTATAGAAGATCTTGAATCTTCACTTGGATATTTACTTGAAATACTAGATATTTCCTTTTCTACATCTATGTAACGTCCCCTTTGTCAAGACATTAATGTAAATGAGAAACAATAAAGGATTTATTTTTTTGAAAAATTTGTTAAGTAAGTGTTACAAAAAACAATACATTATCAATTACACTTTCTATACCAACAATATCATTACACAACAAAAATCGTATACAACATCACAATTGTCCTATATCTGCCAAATCACATAAAGGAAACAAGGACGTCTACCCGCCCAACCTACCCTGTAAGGTTAGGACCTGGAAGACACATAATCAACGCTCAAGTCCATGATTCATCCAATTGATTTTGACCATTTAAGGTCTCAATAATAGCGAATTTTTTGAGGAACAAGGAGGTAGCTAATTCCATTAACCAATCCTAATCAACACTCAAGACTAGAATTCAACACTAAATAAATAAAATTAAATCATTTTCTCAAAGAATTGAACGATTCAATATTTTACGATCTACTTAACATACCATGTTGAGTCTAAAAGTTCTACCGACGACTCAACAATTTATAAGAAAAACTCAACGCATCTACTTAATTAAGATTTGTGCAACTTAGACTTTAACATTATTAGAGGTATAGGTTCTGAAATTTGAAATGTCCAATAATCATGCTTAATTATCATCTGGATCTAAGATCAATAATTTCTCAATGCCGCAATAATGTCAAACAATATAAACCATAATGATTACAGTAATTAACTCATTAAATTTAATATCATTCATTTACTAATTAATTTATTTAATAAAGAAAGGTTATAATTACCCTGATAGGAAAGTCTAAGACCCCAATTGTCTTATCAATAATAAGTATATTCAACATAAATTTTAACGTCTCTTCAAAAGTTAATTAAATTGGTCCGACATAAATTACTCTAGAATATCTTTATATAGTTGATCACTAAGTTTCAATACCGTTTAATCATAACATTCCTAATTCATTACATAATCAAAGTTTATATTTTTGACCACTTATTAATTGAAAGCAACCCAAGAAAAATACAGTTTTATATGAGGTACTAAAAGCCTCTTTCCTATAATAAATGTTTGAATTTTTAATTAAATGCATTTTCTCTTTAAAAAATAAAACACAAATCCAAGACACTCTTGGATTACCTTTCTTATTTTTCGAATTTCTTAGCAGTCAAATATTTATTAAGTCTGTTCACAATACTCACATCGTTCTATAATTTGATCGGAGATTAGTTGGATGGAAGAGGAATCTTGACAATGAATCCAACTGCAATAAAAAAAAGTATAGCAAGAATAATAATAGTTTGCTAGAAAGAGAGAAAAAGTCTCTGGCAGTTTTGGCACGTAAGAAGGTGGAAGGAGCACTTGACTTCCAACTAGAACAAAGGAGATAACACATTGCTAGCACCGTAGAAATGTCATGTGATGTGTGCGTTAAGGAAGTGCAACAAAACACTACAAAAGAGTTCACGAGCTCTCGAGGCAGTGAGAAGAACTTGACCCTGTGGTGGAAATGAAACAAGAATTGCAAAACAAACATGATCACCAATGAGCTATAGATAGTGAGAAACAGAGAAAACACTCCATATCCTATTAATGCGAGAATGAGAATCAGATGTGACATACTTTACACTAATACCGAAGAGTAAATATAATAAGATGGCCTCAAAAAGATGTTTCTGGAAATCGTTGATTGTGGACAATGATGCATCACATCTAACCTCACCGAGGAGTAGTCTCATCACACAAATATACAAACAATTTAAATTAAGAACTACCTAATCATATTTGGCTACGACCATATCAAAGATTGGTCTTTAGATATGCATAATTGTTATGCAATGTTCAAATGAAACTCAATTAGAAATAATTTTGAACCCTACAATGTTACTGTGAATTTTGTTCTTAGAATCACATTTGAATACACAACTGTCATAATGATACTCCTCCTAAGTTGCAATTTAATACTATAGATTTTTTACGATTTTTAACTTTCATAATTGAAAACAAATGTTATAATTGTAACAAAACTTAATTCAGGGGTTTGTAATAATATTATTCAGTGACCAATAAAATCTTAACTTTGGATTTCAATTAAACTTACAGAGATCAAGGAGATCCTAAATTTTTTGGGATTACCAAAATTTCCAAATGACCATGCGGAAATTTATATCCGTATTTGCAGTTATATTTGACAGTGGCCAACAGAATCCAAACTCTAAACCTTGTAATTTAATTACAATGACTAAACGAACTTCAAAAATTCCGGGTTCGTATTAGTTTACAGTGAAAAACGAAATTCCTATATCTGGTTCTTCTATTTAATTTTTGCAACAATTCAAGTGAAAATTCCATAATTACGGATTGGAAATTTAGTTTTAAATGACCCTACGATTTTCTAGATTAGGATTGCAATTAAAATTTGTAAAGTCCATATGAATATCAAATTTTGGATCTTCAAAAAAATTTGTAATGCCCATAAATTTTCTAAATTTTCGATTTGGTAATTAATAGTACAAGACCCAACTTTTAATTTACAAGCGTGTTTTAATTCTAGAACATCCATAAATTCAAATTTGAAATTTCAACGATTCTACAACAACCATACGAAGATCTACTTCTCGGATCGGCAATGAAGTTTACAATGATCATACGAATTTCGAGCTAATTGGAAATGCAAATAGCTTATACACTGAACCTACCAATTTCTAAATTTGAAATACAAAACTCCGCCGGTTTCTATACAATTTCTAAATTCTTCGATTTGCAAATGAATTGAACATGCATACAATTTATACAAATCAGGAGCTGCAATTAAATTTGGCAGAGTTCACGACAATTTAGTCTTCAGAATTTGCTACTTAATCTTGTAGCGATTATACAAATTATAAATCACAAATTACTATTGCTACAATAAAAATTCCAGAAATAAAATACCGGAATTGAGGAAGTCCTTCAATGACTTGCGTTATCTTCTTACTCATGCTTTCTAATCATCCAACTTCATTGGTACCTCCCATCCAATGCTATGGGTACTCTTCTTCCCCTTTAGCCCTCTGAGCCACAAAGGGGACAAAGAAAAAACCAAAACAAGATAAATCTTAGGATTTATTCGCAAGGAAGAGCTCCCTCTCTATCTCAAGTTTGAAATCCCAACTCTCACAAGTAAAACACAATCAACCAAATTTTGGCACTATTGAAAAGTGAGATCCCTTTTCCCTTTTACCCCAATTATTTTATAGGTAAATTCTCATTGACACATATCCACATGCATATGTGATTAACTTTTTAATTAATTTTAATTAAGATTATTCACCCACACACTTTCAAACTCTCTCCAAGTTGCACAAGTAATTACCCTTTTTATTTTATTTTAGAAATCCATTTTCATCACATTCCCCAATGTGTTCCTATTTCTTCTCTTAGTTGTCCCTTTGCTCCCCAAATTTTCATTTAATGAGTGTCTCCTAACTAGATCTTAGTTAGATTTGGATTACGAGTCTTCTTTTAGTTATATTTAATGGTAGTTTTACTCAAGATACTATTCAATGTACACTTTTTCTCTCTAGTTATTATTTCTTTTTATTTTAAAAATCCCTTTTATTAATTTCATGCACACATGTGCACTTTGTCCAACCTTTAAATTTTTAATTCCCAATTTTTTTAGAGTTTGATTATATCTCAAATATTTTAAATTTTTTCATAATTCAGTTAGTCCTTTATTTATATTTAGACTTAGACTTAGTATTACACGGCTTATAATCTTGTTAGGATTTATAATTCATAATTTGTTGTTTAATTAATTATTTTATTCTAACATGGTCTAACCATTTCAATGTTTTCTAGGCCACCTAGATTTATTGACTCATGTTTTAATTATGCGATGTGCCCTTCAAGATGCACCTCCGTGTTTTAAAGGTGTCACTCGCCTTTGACTGGTTTTGTAATTTTATCTGACCCTTGAAGTCAACACTCCATTCGGTCAACCTTATGAGAGACTAAGGGCTTATAAGGAATAAGGATTACGTCTTATTGCCTGCCCCTTAGAAATATTCGTGAGCTACTATCTCAGTCTGCCCTCCTGAAATCGTGGACCTATCAAACTAGGTGATCGTTAACCTATAGTTCAGACCACGACGAGAGTGCTAGTAGGTTGTGACATGGACGTTGCCACACCTCTCCCTCAAATGTCTGGTTTAAGTGCATGATCCCTTTACTTCTTATGTGAGTCGGATTAGAAATAATCGTCAAGCCTTCATCCACTGACAAAAACATTGTCAATAATCCATATACATATATAATGTTGTAATCAATATTATATCACATGTGCGTAAAATGAAATACTCAAACAAAATACAATCCTCTCCCTGACTCAATCTGGAGTCCTACGAAGTCCACTGATTCCATCAACATCCATAACCTGTCATGTGTCCTGCACACTCAAGATAACTTGTTAATAATATCTATCAATACATATACATCAAAATAACGATAAGTCACAATACATTATCATCATCATATATAACTCATAATTGAAACGAAATCATAATGTACCACAACTGGATCACTTGCACGCAAGTGTCCCAAAAGAATAAGTCAAAGTGTGCTCAGTAGAACGAGATGTTACATACACCCCCTCTTGTTTTAAACTTCATCCCAAATTTTGTACAGTATATAAATGCAAGAAAATAAGTGTATCGGACATAGATCTATATATCTAATCTATCAAACAAGTAAGAAAACTATTGACGCAACCCATATGCGTCCTCTCAGGTAGTTAAGTGTGGACTATAGTAGTCCCACTATAACTTGACCTGATTGACTATTCAACGCTGCAGATATTGAGTGTGATGGTCCAAAATGCAGATTGGCTCTGCCATGAGAGAATCCTCATTCGACACCTACAAAGAACTCATGTCAATAACATGCAATGGATCACTAATATAATATCGTAAAACAAATACATGAAATATATCGTGCATACACCTTAAAGAATCAGGTAAGGCTAGTCAATAATCCATGGGTCATTTCCTTTCCACAACCTCGAAAGGTCCCACAAACCAAGGAGGGAGTTTGGAACCCTTTCCAAACTTGATCAAACTCTTATGTAGTTTCAATTGTAAGAAAACTCTGTCACCAACCTCATAAATGCGATCAACGTGATGTGCATCCACATAACTCTTCTGTCGATCACGTGGTTATTTAATCCTTTGTATTATTGATTGCAATTGTTCTTCCATTTATTGGATCACTTTCAGTCCCACCAGGACCCTATCCTCAAGTTGATCCCAGCTCAACAACGTCCAACACAGTATCCCATAAATGAACTCAAATGATGCCATCTTGATCGTACTCTGGTAATTGTTGTTGTATGCAAACTCGACCAATGACAAGAAGTCTTCCCAACATTTGTGTTGATCCATTACATAAATACGCAACATATCCTCCAAAATTTGGTTCGTTCTCTTTGTTTTTCCATCTGTCTCAGGGTGATACGTTGTACTAAAATTCAGTTGCATTCCTAAGGCCACTTGGAAACTGGTCCAAAACCATCTTGTAAACATCGATCCTCGATCATATATGATCCTTATTGGTACACCATGTAATCTCACAATCCCGCTGACAAATAATATAGCTATGTCTCACGCCTGATACATCAGAGTGTCAACTACCATGAAAATTGAATCGTATCTCCTTGCCGCCAATGACAATCATGTGTCCTGCACACTCAAGATAACTTGTCAATAATATCTATCAATACATATACATCAAAATAACAATAAGTCACAATACATTATCATCATCATATATAACTCATAATTGAAACGAAATCATAATGTACCACAATTGGATCACTTGCACGCAAGTGTCCCAAAAGAATAAGTCAAAGTGTGCTCAGTAGAACGAGATGTTACATACACCCCCTCCTATTTTAAACTTCATCCCGAATTTTGTACAGTATATAAATGCAAGAAAATAAATGTATCTGACATAGATCTATATATCTAATCTATCAAACAAGTAAGAAAATTATTGACGCATCCCATATGCATCCTCTCAGGTAGCTAAGTGTGGACTATAGTAGTCCCACTATAGCTTGACCTAATCGACTATTCAATGTTGCAGCTATTGAGTGCGATGGTCCAAAATGCAGATTGGTTCTACCATGAGAGAATCCTCATCCGACACCTACAAAGAATTCATGTCAATAACATGCGACGGATCACTAATATAAAGTCGTAAAACAAATACATGAAATATATCATGCATACGCCTTAAAAAATCAGGTAAGGCTAGTCAATAATCCACAGGTCATTTCCTTTCCACAACCTCAAAAGGTCCCACAAACCAAGGAGGGAGTTTGGAACCCTTTCCAAACTTGATCGAACTCTTATGCAGTTTCACTTGTAAGAAAACTCTGTCACCAACCTCATAAATGCGATCAACGCGATGTGCATCCACATAACTCTTATGTCGATCCCGTGGTTATTTAATCCTTTGTATTATTGATTGCAATTGTTCTTCCATTTATTGGATCACTTTTGTTCCTACCAGGACCCTATCCTCAAGTTGATCCCAGCTCAACAATGTCCAACACGGTATCCCATAAAGGAACTCAAATGATGCCATCTTGATCGTACTCTGGTAATTGTTGTTGTATGCAAACTTGACCAATGGAAAGTTCAGTCTTCCTAACATTTGTGTTGATCCAATACATAAATACGCAACATATCCTCCAAAATTTAGTTCATTCTCTTTGTTTTTCCATCTGTCTCAGGGTGATACGTTGTACTAAAATTTAGTTGCGTTCTTAAGGCCACTTGGAAACTACTCCAAAACCATCTTGTAAACACCGATCCTTGATCATATATGATCCTTATTGGTACACCATGTAATCTCACAATCTCGCTGACAAATAATATAGCTATGTCTCACGCCTGATACATCAGAGTGTCAACTACCATGAAAATTGAATCGTATCTCCTTGCCGCCAATGATAGTCCCACAATAAAATCCATCGAAATGAAATCTCATTTCGATTCAGGAATAGCGTGTGGCTGTAAAAATCCTATTGGATGTCTACGTTTAACCTTCGCTTTCTGACATTATAGGCATCTCACCATGTAAATAACTATGTTCTCTTTCATTCCTTTCCAGAAGAATAAAGGATTAAGGTATTCCTTCATCTTCATGACTCCAGGATGAGCCATCCATAATGATCGATGAGCTTCTCTTAAGATAAAACTTCTTAATTCTTCATTAGGCGGTACATAAATTTTGTTATTAAATCTCAACAATTCGTCATTGTCCAATGAATAACCTTCAAAATTCAGTACCCCCATGGTATTTTGTTTGATAATATCCTTAACTTCCTTATACCAGTCATCGTCATTCTTTAGAGATATAATATTTTCTCAAATATTCGTCTTAAGAGGTATTACTGAAAATATGCATGATCTCCGATTCACCACATCTGCTACTCTCTTCACTATTTCTTTAATATACGAGATCTCAAAGTCATATTCGCTAAGTAATTCTGACCAACACCTTTGTCGCGTGTTCAAGTCTCTCTGTGTAAATATATGCTGCAATCCATAGTGATCTGTCTTTAATTCGAATTTTCGTCCAATCAGATAATGTATCCAAAATCTCAAGGAATATACAATTTCTAAAAAATTCAAGTCATGTGTTGCATAGTTTTCCTCATGCCTTCTCAATTTCCTTGAAATATAAGCGATCACTTGATCGTCTTGCATCAAAACTCCACCTAAACCTTCCTTGGATGTGTATGTGCATACCAATAATTCATTGTCCATGTCGGGAACCTTCAGTCTTGGCGTTCTCGGTAACAACTCTTTGAGCATTTGAAATGCTTCCGCACATTTCTCAGTCGATACAAATTTATTGTTTTTTTATGCAATTCTGTGATTGGATTTGCTATCTTCGAAAAAACTTCGACAAATCATCAAAAATATCCTGCTAAACCCATAAAGCTACGTACTTCCTATATGTTGGTCAGTGTTGGCCATTCCATAATATCCTTCATGTATGCACTTCTCCATATATGATATGTCCCAAGTAATGAATCTTTGATTGATAAAAATAACATTTCCATAGCTTCCCGTATAATTTTTTTTCTATTAGACATTGTAGAACTAATCTTAAGTGTTTGTCGTGCTCTTATTTCTTCAGAGAATAAATCCGTATGTCATCAATAAATACTTGAAATTTTTTTTCCAAGTATTTGCGGAACACCCCATTCATCAAACTCATGAATACCCCCGGGGTGTTCATCAAACTGAATGGTAAAACCGTAAATTCATAGTGTCCAAATATCTTCTTAAATGCAGTCTTAGGGATATCTTCCTCCTTAATCCGTAATTGATGTTATCTCGATCTCAAGTCAATCTTCAAAAATACCATTTCTCTCTTCATCTGATCAAAGAAATCATCTATTCTTGAAAACATATACTGGTTTTTTATCATAGTTTTGTTCAATTGATGGTAGTCAATACAAAGTCTCCACGACCCATCCTTCTTTCTAAAAAAAATCACTGGTGCACCCCACGATGATACGCTTGGACGTATAAGTCCTAAATCCGACAACTCCTTCAATTGCATTTTCAAATCCTGCAATTTCGGTGTTGACATCCAGTACGTAGTTCTTGCAATCGATTTTGTTCCAATTTTCAAATCTATTGTAAACTCCAACTCTCTCTGGGGCGGTAAACCTGGAAACTCTTATGGAAATATGTCTGCAAACTCTTGTACTACATGAAGGTTTTATAGTCCTCCCACCTCACCCTTTCCATTTAGCGCTAAGATTTCATATAACTTGCATCCCTTGCGCATACTCTTCTGCAATTGTAGGGAAGAACTAAAGCTCAAGGACACTCCCTAGTTTCTTCCTAAAATTACTCTACTCTGTCCCAAATCATCTGCCAATCTTAACCATTTCGTCTTGCAGTTAAGTATCGCATCATGTGATTCCAACCAATCCATACCTATCACTATGTCAGAAATTCCTAAGATCATGACGTATATGTTGGCCTTTGTTACAAATTCACCCAAGTTAATGCTACAGTCCATAACCTTCTAGCCTCCAACCTTCTGTTTGGAACCCGATTCCATTTCTATGTATCTGAACTCATCCTGATCGACTTCCTTTAGCTTAATTATCTTTAGCACTGCACTCAAAATAAATCTCTCAGTAGCACCTCGATCTATCAAAATTCTAAAAGTTTGATTGACGATCATACCTGATGTCTCGAGCACAGTGGACTGGTGCTTGGCCTGGCAGTTGTTCATCGCTGCATGTATCTTGTGGGCATTGCCCAAATATCTAATTGTAGTGGGTCCTGATGATCCAGCCGCTCTCACCTTCTCTTTTGAACAATCTCACTAGTAATGTGGCTCTCTACATGTCCAACATCCAGTCTTCGTTCTAGTGCTCCTAGTCCCCAAAGTAGATGTTGTTGGCCTAACAATATGTGATCTTGGTTTGTTCTATTGAATAGGCCTAAAATGTTGTTGTTGTTGCTGTGGTGCTCTGTACAGAGTCCTCTACTAAGGATTATATCATCATGGTGTCGCGAACATAGGTCCTATGGGTGTATCTCAATGCCCAAAAGTATGTCTGGCTGGTGTCTAATGTTGTTGTATTCCTGATGTCTTTTTTCCAGTTGGTCTAGAAGGATTCTTTCCATGAACCCCACTATTCAAATATTCCTTAGCTACGAGGGTCTTCTAAACTGCATCATGCAATGTCTGAGGCATTAGGATCCTCACCTTTGCACAAATGTTGAAGTTAAGGCCAAACACAAACATGTTGACCTTTAAATTCTTCGTGTTCAGATGTGGAGCATACCTAAGTAACTCCATGAACCTGGCCTCATACTCTGACACCGTACGAATACCCTGTCATAAGGAATTGAACTCATTAAGTTGATGCTCAATTAATTCATCCATAAAATACCTCTCCAAAAACTGTTCCTCGAAAAAATCCCATGACATGTCTTTGACGACCATGTTTAGTTTAGGTAGGAGCATCTTCCACCATTGAAGAGCACTCCCTTTTAGCTGAAAGAATTCCATGCATACTTTCATGTTGGAGGTGTAATGGTGAAGTGTGAAGAAAATCTCCATGTTATCCAACCATGCCTCGGAGGCTATTCCATCTATGGCACTCCAAAACTCGAGAAACCTCACTTTCTTGAGTTCTATGTGTATACTACTACTGCCAGCTAGAGCGTGCCATGGACCCTCATTAGGAACAGTCACTCTACCCTCATCTCGATCTAGACAATTAAACAACGCCTTTGACATACTCTGGAAGGATATCATCATACCTACCACATCTCCCACAACAACCTTCTCCTTCTCAACAGTCTTCTCATCTCCCCGGGGGTTAGATCCCTTGAGTATGGATACTATCGGAGGTGTCACACTTCTTCCTCCAGTACCACATCGTTTAATTCCCCTGTTTTCTCTAACCATGATTACCTTCATGGACAATTTCAAAATTAATTAGTGATACACCTTTAATCATTTAATTTAACACAGTGGAAGATGTAATGAGTCCCTTGTCATAGGGATGAACCCGCTCTGATACCATATGTAACATCCCCTTCATCAAGACATTAATGTAAATGAGAAACAATAAATGGATTTTTTTTTGAAACATCTGTTAAGCAAGTGTTATGGAAAACAATACATTATCAATTACACTTTCTATACCAACAATATCATTACACAATAAGAATCGAATACAACTTCACAATTTTCCTAGATATTTCAAATCACATAAAGGAAATAAGGACGTCTACCCACCCAACCTACCCTGCAAGGTTAGGACTTGCAATACACATAATCAACGCTCAAGTCCAAGATTCATCCGACTGATTTTGACCATTTAAGGTCTCAAGACTAGTGACAGTTTTGAGGAACAAGGAGGTAGCTAATTCCCTTAACCAATCCTAATCAACACCCAAGACTAGAATTCAACACTAAATAAATAAAATTAAATCATCTGCTCAAAGAATTGAACCATTCAATATTTTACGATCTACTTAACATACCATGTCGAGTCTAAAAGTTCTACCAGTGACTCAATAATTTATAAGAAAAACTCAACGCATCTACTTAATTAAGATTTGCACAACTCAGATTTTAACATTATTAGAGGCGTAGGTTATGAAATTTGAAATTTCCAATAATCATGCCTAATTATCATCTGGATCTAAGATCAATAATTTATCAATGCCACAATAATGTCAAACAATATAAACCATAATGATTACAATAATAAACTCATTAAATTTAATACCATTCATTTACTAATTAATTTATTTAATATCGAAAGGTTATAATTATTTTCCTTTCCTAAGGACCCTGATAGGAAGGTCTAAGACCCCAACTATATTATCAATAATAAATATATTCAACATAAATTTTAATGTCTCTTCAAAAGTTAATTAAATTGGTCCGATGTAAATTACTCTAGAATATCTTTATATAGTTGATCACTAAGTTTCAATATCGTTTAATCATAACATTCCTAATTCATTACATAATCAAAGTTTATATTTTTGACCACTTATTAATTGAAAGCAACCCAAGAAAAAGAGAGTTTTATATGAGGTACTAAAAACCTCTTTACTATAATAAATGTTTGAATTTTTAATTAAATGCATTTTCTCGTTTAAAAAAAAAAACACCAATCCAAGACACTCTTGGATTACCTTTCTTATTTTCTGAATTTCTTAGCAGTCAAATATTACACATAAGACACAATTTAGAAGCTAGGTTTAATATTTATTAAGTCTGTTCACAATACCCATATCAGTCTATAAGTTGATCGGATATTAGTTGGATGGAAGAGGAATCTTGACAACAAATCTAACTGCATTCAAAACAAGTAAAGAAAAAATAATAATAGTGCTAAAAAGAGCGCGGAGGTCTCCGCCATATTTGTCACGTAAGGTGGAAGGAGATCTTGACTTCCAACTAGAACAGAGGAGATAACACATTTCTAGCGTCGTAGAAATGCCGTGTGATGTGTGCGTTAATGAAGTGCAACAAGGTTGAAACACTACAAAAGATTTTACAAGCTCTCGAGGCGGTGAGAAGAAATTGACCCTTTGGTGGAAATGAAATCAGGATTGTAAAGAGAACATGATCATCAATGAGCTATAGACAGTGAGCAACAGAGACACCACTATGTATCCTATTAATGTGAGAATGAGAATTGGATGCGACGTCCTTTACACTAATATTGAAGAGTAAATATAAGAAGACGACCTCACAAAGATGTTTCTGGAAATCGTTGATTGTGGAAAATGATGCAACACATCTAACCTCCCTGAGAAATAGTCTCATCACACAAATCTACAAACAATTTAAATCAATAACTACCTAATCATATTTGGCCGCGACCATATCAAAGACTGATCAAGATAATTGCATTTGTAACACACAATATTTTTGTCCATCAATGGGTAAAATGAATTATAACTTTTGTTGACAAATCCACGATTATTTCCATATCTTCTGTTTACACCATTCATGTTTCTTGCGTATTTGTTCCTTTCATTGATTCTGCAATTAATTTCCTTATGTCCAAAATTTTTGCAAGTATAACAATGACCAAGAAAGAAATTTTGATACCTGGGAGTAAGTGACCTTCTTTGTGATGTAGTCCATCTGGGTTCATGATCTACTCTTCTGTAATTTCCTTCATACTGATTGAAGCTTCTTTGATTCCTGAAGGTAGGAGGTCTTTTTGGATATTCATCTCTTTTGCAATCATTCCTTCTTTCTGGTATCCTGGTCCACTTCTCATCAACTGTCTATGTAGCTCTTTCTTCAACCTTCTTGTTGGTATTTGCATATTCTCTGTATGAAGTTTCACCCATGCATCCAAGATGTGTTAATTCTTTTGGCGCTTGAGAGTTTCTTAGGCTCTTCCTCAATGAGACAACTTCTTGTTCAAGTTTCTCACAATCTTCTTCTTTCTTTATCATTTGGACCTTCTTTACTTCTATTATTCTTCTTGCTTCTTCGAGTAGATTTTTCAAGGAAATGGTTTCTTCTCTTAGTTTCTGAAAGTCTTCTAATTGTTTCTTTAAGCTTACAACTGTCTTTTCATAACTACCCAATTCACTTCTTAGTTTTCTACACGTGTCTTTGAGCTTTCTATTTTCAATCTCAACATGCTTCAATTTTTTAAGATTCTCATCTTCTTGTTGAATCATTTATACTTCATGATTTTCTTCTTCTTCATTGTCATATATTTCAATCCTTGGATGAGGACATTCAAATTCAACATGTCCTACTCCTTCACAATTAAAGAAAAATAATTGACCTCTATTTTCTTCTTTGAAATCTGATATGTTGTAATCTTCTTCAACTTCTTCTTCTTCTTCTTCTTCTTCTTCTTCTTCTTCTTCTTCTTCTTCTTCTTCTTCCCTTGCATAAAGTTATTGTAGCTTGTCCCAAAGCTCTTTTGTTGATGCACATGATCCCATCTTGGATTTCACTGAATCTGTTAATCCATCCAGGATGGTATCTATTGCCAGTTTGTTGTTCCCTTTTGGTTCCTTCTGAGTTGCAGTCTTTGGTTTCTTCAAAGCATTGTATCCTGAAGCAACTGAGAACCAAACATCTACCCCAAGAGATTTCACGCAAGTTTCCATTCTATTTTTCCAATATTCAAAATTGCTTCCATCAAATGGTGGAATCCTATTTGGAATGTTGCCTTCCATTTCTGCATAGGATCTTCCTTCCAGTGGTTAAACTGTACTGAAGGTAACTCGCTCTAATACCAATTGTTGATACTGAGAGGGGGGTGAATCGGTATACACCAATACAACAATACACCACAATACACCATGCACAATATATGATAAATAATCAATAGTTATTGTTCAAGGGAAGTAATGACTTCCAAAGGTAGCTACAACTTCCAAATGTAAAGGGAGGGATAAACCTCCAAGAGGAAGATACAATCCTCCAATATCAAGAGAGAGTTGAACTCTCCATCCTTTCCCCTTCCTTCCACCCAAGAATATATCAGAGATAATAAAACTTTACATTAAATCATCACCATCAACTAATCATCACATAGAACCTGATAATGCTTCCTGAGACTTCTTCAATTTCCGCAATTCTTCAATTCTTGGAGTACTCTGATCCTGTAGATAACATTACTCAATGTATTCTCTGAAAATCCTCCAATTTTTGCTCCTTGAATCCTCCTAAAAAAGAAATTATAGAAAGAATGGTAGACTTTATTCAATTCTGGTCTATTCAGGAGAGTGAACTTGCACATAATGCCCCACGTTCAATATTTAACATCTGATTCTGAAACTCACACACAAGAAACTAAATTCTTTACTATTTCCAATGAAATTTGTCCCACATCATTTTGATTCCCGATGAAGAAGTTATGACTGTTTTACCCATAACACTTGTTTATTGACTAGCTTCAGGACTGGTCACAAACCCTATCTTCCACATAGTGTATCTCCATAATTATAGCGAATCAAGAGCTTAAATTTTTACCACAGGTACCTTGATATGTCTTCTCAATACTATAGAAATTTCACCATCCGAATCGTTCTAGAAAAAAAGTTATAGCAAAAATGTTAAGATGACCTAAAAATAACATACCTTAGAACACATCACCAAAAGACTTCATCCTCCCTTGAAATCCAGCCTTCTTTACTTCTGATTTCCTCTGAAATTCAAATTTTGTAAAATGAATGTATAATGATATTTATTTATACCATTTATTTCACTTCCTTTTGACATTAGGGCCGACCTGACACTTTCTTATTTTGTAATTCTTTTCTTTAATTATCTTCAGGGCCTACATGTACTTCCTTCTTCAATTCACTTTTTCATCTTCAAAAATTCATTTCTCATCAACCATGAGGATCCACGTGACGTGCCACATACCACTGGAAACAACATGATGTATACTATCCATCCATGGGTCTTGTATCTACATGTTCATTTTCCTTCATGTCCAAATACCTTCATCAATCTTGCGGTCCAAAACCCATGACTAGGGTTGACATCAATGACAACAACCAATCTTCCAACATCTTACTCCCGCATTCTAATAACCCAAATTTACTGGTACCTTCCAACCAACGCTAGAGGTACTCTTCTTCCCCCTTAGTCCCTCGAGCCGCAAAGGGGCAAAGCACAAAAACATAACACAATAGATGCCAAGCTTGCGTTGCAAGGAAGAGCTCCCACTCTATCTCAATCTTGGAATCTAAACTCTCACAGGTAAAATACAATCAACCAAATTTTGGAAGCATAACAATACTATCAAAAAGTGAGATCCATTTCCCCTTTTACCCCAAGTATTTTATAGGTAAATTCTCATTGACACATGTCCACATGTACAAGTAATTAAATTTTTATTTAATTTTAATTAAGATTATTCACCCACACACTTGTCACACTCTCCCCAATTTGCACAAGTAATTACCCTTTTTATTTTATTTTAGAAAGCCATTTTCCTCACATTCCCCAATGTGTTCCTATTTCCACTCTTAGTTGTCCCTTTGTTCCCAAAATTCTCATTTAATGAGTGTCTCCTAACTAGATCTTAATTAGAGTTGGATTAGGAGTCTTATTTTAGATAGATATAGTGGCATTTTGAATCAAGATACTATTCTATGTACACCTATTCTCTCTAATTATTATTTCATTTTATTTTAAAAATCTCTTTATTAATTTCATGCACACATGTGCACTTTCTCCAACCTTTAAATTTTTAATTCCCCATTTTTCTAAAGTTTGATTATATTTCAAATCTTTTAACTTATGTCATAATTCATTTAGTTCTTTATTTAAATTTAGACTTAGACTTAGTCTTAGTCTTGGACTTAGGCTTAGAATCTTGTTAGTCTTTTTAATTTATAATTTATTGTTTAATTAATTATTTTATTCTAACAAGGTCTAATCATTTCAATGTTTTCTAGGCCACCTATATTTATTGACTCATGTTTTAATTACACGACGTTCCCTTCAAGACACACCTCTGTGCTCCAAGGGTGCCACTCGCCTTTGACTGGTTTTGGAAGTTTGTTCGACCCTTGAAGTCAACACTCCATTTGGTTGACCTTGTGAGAGACTAAGGGATTCTAAGGAATAAAGATTCTTCCTTATTGCACGCCCCTTATAAATATTCATGAGCGGTTGTCTCAGTCTTCCCTCACCGTATAATGTATTTCTCGAACTAGTTAATCATTAACCTACAGTTCATGCCACAATGAGAGTGCTAGTAGGTTGTGATAGGGATGTTGCCACAACTCTCCCTCAAATGTCTAGTTTCAGTGCATGGCCCCTAAACTCCTTATGTGAGTCGGATTAGCAAGCATCTTCAATCCTGCATCCATTGAAAAAAAAATGTCAATAATCCATATACATAAATCATACTGTAATCAATCTTTTATCACATGTGTGTAAAATAAAATACTTAAACAAAATACAATCCACTCCCTGACTCAATTCAGAGTCCTAGTAAGTCTGTTGATGCCATTAGCATCCATAACCTGTCTTGTGTCCTGCACACTTAGGGGAACTCGTCAATAATATCTATTAATACCTATACATCAAAATAAAAATAAGCCACAATACATTATCATCATCATATATAACTCATAATAGAAATTAAATCATAATGTACCACAACTGAATCACTTGCATGCAAGTGTCCTCAAAGAATAAGTCAAAGTGTGATCAGTAGAACACGATTTTACAATCTAAAGCTTCCTACATTGCTTCAGTAAAAGTATTTTTTCTTGCATGTTTAACAAACATAGCAATGGAAACTAGTAAAGAAGAGGAATAAAAGTCAATCTGAATGTCTAAACTAGGTTTGGATGTCTTAGGCATTTTATTAAGAAGTTTAAGGAATCTTTGATTGAAATATTTTATTTTCTCTTTAGGACCCATTTTAATTTTGGATAATTCTACTAATAAAATAGATGAATATTAATCATCCCCTAATTTCTTAATGAATAAATTCTCAAAGGAATCCCAATTATTAATAGAATTAGATTGCAATGAGAAATACCAAGTAGAAGCTTCTCCTTCGAAAGTATATGGAAAACGTCTACATACAACGACTTCATGCTCAACATCTCTCAGATTAACAACTAACATAAAAAATTTAATATGATCATCAAGAGTTTCTTTTGATTCTAGATTAAATTTTGGTAACCATTTATCTCGATTTTTAGGTAAATGATGTTGATTTCCAAAAACATTTATTGCTCCCAAAGTTCTCCATGGCATTCTTGGTACTCCAACTGTTGATGTTTTGGTAGCTGTGGGAGGTATTAACCTCCACATGTAACCTATGACTTAGAATAGAATATTCTGGAAGCAAGTGAACCATTAAACAGATGTGTGAAAACCCTAGAAGACAAGTCAACCTAGAATAATAAATAATATTAGAATATTATATTTTAGAAACACAAGTCGGCTCCACAGGAAAAATATAAACAAAAAGTATAATTACTAGAAAGTTAGGTTGACTTAGCCAAAAAGGTCACTCGACAAATTAATATAAATAGAGGACGTTTTAGCTCATTTTTATACCCAGTTAGTATGCAAGTCTTGTGGAGAGCTGCAGTTGCAGTTGCAGCTATATATGGAAGGAAGAATAAGGGTGCATGGCCATCTCTTGGTCTTGGTCTCTCTCTTGGTGATTCTCTTTGTGATATTCTTGGTGATATTCTTGCTAAGTATGGAACAAGTTTGAGAGAGAGAGTAGTGCAGTTGCAGTTGTTGCAGTTATGTATGGTACTTGTTTTGTGAATATGGAGACTCTCTCTCTTGTGCGCTACCCATGGAGAAGGAGTTCTCTAATTGTCTTGCGTTGTTGTTGCAGTTAACAACTAAGGTTTATATGTTGGTTCTAGAGTAGGATTGTTGGAATTATTCTAAGTAATTTTTAGTGTGCTCGGTAGTGGAATATGTGAATGCCTATATTTGGGTGACGATGATGTGACAATGTCTATGGTTAAACGATCATACCAAAATTTCAACATGGTATTAGAGTTGGTTTTCTTCGCAACAGTCTAACTTCTAGAAGGAAGATTCTCAGTTTTCCCCATTTCCAAGCTCGTTGAACACTTTATGAACTCACTAAGGAGGTCACCTAAGTAGGGCACATATCTTCCTCGGATCTGATCTACAAATTTATGAAGTTGAGATATTAGGGTTTCCTCATAAAAACATTAGGTTTGCAGTGCTAGTTCCTTCATGCCAGTTCCTTCGTACCAGTTGCAGCACTAGTTGCAGTGCCAATTGCAACACCAGTTGCAATACTAGTTGCAACACCAATTGTAGTGCCAACACCAGTTGTAGTGCCAACACCAACTGCAGTAAATTTTCTGCGAAATGTTGGGCCTAATCTTTGGTTGTTCTAGTGCACCTTACCCTAACGCATCTCCAATTACCTTTAGATTTCAAGATGGATCACTTTGAAGTTTTAGTGTTCTTAATTGCTTGTCGATGCTGCCAGATGGTGCCACTCTCTATCGCTACCTGTCGTTGTTGTCGGAGGTATGTACTTAGATATGTTTAAATTGTATCGCTATTTTGAGTGTTCTTGTAGGAGAAGGGATCTCTATTCCAAGTGAAAATCATAGATCCATAGGTATCTCAGATCCAACACATTCAGAGGAACAACAGACTCCATGTTTGATTGTTTTCATATGCCTCTATATGTCATGGCATTATTGTGACCTTATGAACATCTAGTTGTATTTTGATCTATTGAAGTTATGATTATCATACTAACCTCTGTTTAAAGTTAAAGTTAGAAACTAACTTTAGTCAAAGTATTAGATTGATTAAGGTTGATACTTTAGAGTTTATTTGCACTACATTCTCTAACTCATATTTTTGTATAGAAAGCATATTGTCTTAAGTACAAGGGACAGGTTGAAGAGAACACTTGTCATCTTGAGTGAAGGATACTCGCAAGAAAATAAAAAAAATTCCTTTGTGAAGATAAGACTCTAGGTTCTAGGTTTGATTAAATCAATAAGTTCCCAATTTGCACATATCAAGTTTGATAATTGCTACATTACTAGTTGTTAGTTTTTGAGCTATTATTAAGTTTCTTTTCAATTTACTAGATAATAATAACACAGATAGGATCATTGAGAGAAACACAATCGCAAGATACATAGTATGTATCCTAGGAAACCCTCATGGGGGAGAAAACCCAAAAAAAAATTCCTTAATATAGATAGCCAATACAATGCCAAGACAAAAAACCAAAACACTAGAGAATATCCAACACTGAGAAATGCACCTCTTTCTTCCTTCTTCTCCCAACTGCATCTATCTCCAAACTTGCGCACTTGTTGAGTGGAATGAGTGAGTGAATGAGGCACTATCCTCCCTTATTTATATTAGTTGGTAGGTGTTTGGGAGGTGTCTCTTCACTAGGAAGGGACGACTTCTTCACTTAGTGGTTAAAACCACATTAATTAGGCCCGAGGCTGACTTCTTAATTTGCATGATATAATTGGGGTTTGACCAATCCCCAAAAGAGGATTTGGTCATTTACAAAGCCTGACATGATAAATCCACAAAAGGGGATTGATCTACTTAATAATAACTTAATAATAAATAGAATACTATTTGTAGTTACAATATTCAACACTCCCCTTTAACAAGAAGGGTATTCTACAACATTGTCAGGAGAGAGAGATGGTAGAAACATCAACAACATCTAGAACACTGACTGGCATATCTATAAATCATCGAAATTTTTTCTCATCATCATTCAAAACATGGAGCTGGAGTAGTATCATCATCATATGCATCAACATGAATTAATATAACACTACTACATCATCATCATCTACATCAACATGAATTAATATAACACTACTACATCATCATCATCAATAACATCAATAACAACATCATCATCATCATGGGGAAACAGAATGAGGCAGGTGTTACAACATTTTTGGTACTTTGAAAGTCTCTAAGGAGCTTCCTATGAATCATAAGATTCCCTAGGATATAAAATCCTAATGGATATACAACATCCTACTCTGACAGACCGTCCTTACCAGACCTTCGGGATCTGCCCAGGAATCATAAGATTCCCTAGGATTATAAAACTCCTAACAGAGCTACCACTATTGACCATAGCTAGAATATACATGCACAAGTAATATGACAGACCATCCTTACCATACCTTCAAGACATATCTAGGGATGATCAGTCCCATAGGATATAAAATCCTAACTGAGCTACCCTGTATTGGTCAAGATACCATAGTATCATCAACACCACTCCCCCTTTCAAGGGAGGTCCTTTCGGTCTATACTAATATTGTCTCAAAAGTGCTCAAACTTTACACGATACAGAGGCTTGGTCAACACATATGCAACCTTCTCATATGTTCCAACATATTGGATCTTTATGGCTCCACTCTACACCATATCACAAATGTAGTGATACCATATTTCTATGTGCTTCGACTTTTTGTTTATCACATAGAATGATGGTTTCTTCCATATCCATATCAAATAGACCTGTCAACAAATTTTGTAGCCATATGGATTCACAACTGGTGGAACATGCAACAATGTATTTCGTTTCTGTTGTGCTGAGAGAAATACTAGATTGATTCCTACTCTACCATGAATTCAAGAATGACCCCAGACTGAAACAAAATCTTGAAGTGCTCTTTCTATCAGAAAAACTTCCATCCCAATCTGAATTGGTATAACCAATCATTATGAAGTCTTGGTCTCCATTGTAGCAGAGGCCAAAGTCCAATGTACCCTTAAGGAATATCATCACATGTTTTGCAGCAACATGGTGAACATGTCTAGGATCTACCAGATACTAACTCAAGGTGTTAAAAAAAAACATATATCTGGCTTAGTTTTTGTCATATACATCAATGATCCAATTATCTATATGTATAATGTAGCATCAATCAATTTTGACGAAGTATCAACCAGGAGATTCAACTTTGTTTTCATGGGTGTATTCATGGATTTACACTCCAACATATCAAACCCATTCATTATTTCAGTTGCATACTTCCCTTGGTTAAGGAATATCTTCTTTGGGCTCTGCCAAACCTCAAGACCTAAGAAATAGTGCATTAGGCCTAGGTCTTTCATCTCAAATTATGCAACAAGATTCTTCTTACAATCAATGATGAACTTTTCTTCTCTAGTTAAAAACAAGTCATCTACATACAACAACAATATAACATGATTATCATTCATAACCTTCAAGTAAAGGTTAGAATCAACTTTACTTTTGGTAAATCCCAAGCTCGTCAGGAAACTGTCAATTCTTCCATACCAAGCTCTAGGAGCTTGCTTCAATCCGTACAAATCCTTCTTCATTTTGGCATCTTCTTGATTTCTTGAGTGTTGCATTTTCATCAAAGGTTACATCTCTGTTGATATCAATATGATGTTAACCTGGTATATATATTCTGAAGGCCTTGGAGACCTCACATTATCCAACAAATATTCCCTTCTTTCCTGAAAGGTCCATCTTGGTTCTTCTTTCTTTTGGAATGTGTACAAACACTGGAAAACCAAATATTTTGAGATGGATTACTTATGGCTTATTTTCAAAGAACATCTCTTCAGGGGTTTTGAACCCAAGTGCACTATGGGATAATTTGTTTTGTACATACACTGTTTTTCTTGCTACTTCTACCCATAAGTGCATTGGAAGATCTTGATCGTGGATTATAGTCTTCATTGCTTCCTTTATAGTTATGTTATTTCTTTCTGCTACACCATTTTGTTGAGGATTGTAGGGAGTGGTGAACTCCCTCTTAATCCCTTCATCTTTGAAAAATATCACAAACTCTTTAAGGGTGTATTCTCGTCCATTATCTGACTCGAGTGTCTTGATATTTCTTTCAAAGAGATTATCTATCAAGGTTTTGAATTCCTTGAGTTTACCAAACACTTCATCTTTTGATTTCAAAAAGTAAACCCAGGTTTTGTGAGAATAATCATCAATAAATGATGCATAACATACCCACTAAGAGAGGTGGATGGAATTGGGACACATACATATGAGTGGATGAGTTCCAAGACTCCTTCTTCTTTACTATCACTCTTCGGAAAAACATTCTTGATGTTCTTTCCTTGTGCACATACCTTGCACACACCTTCATGATCAGCCTTGAAATCCGGTAGACATGTAATTTCCTTTCTCACATATGGTAAGGCCTTGTAGTTGATGTGAGCTAGAATTCTATGCCAAATTTCACATGGATTCTCAGTGGAGTGAATCAAGGCTGCATTTGAGTGAAATTTTAATTTATACAGGCCACCTTCTTCTTTCCCAATAAAAATTGCATCTTCTATGGATTTTCCTTTAGGCCACATGAGGACTTCACCATCTATGAATGAAACCCTGTGTTGTTCCTGAGTCTGTACTTAAGGCTTAGAAGTACAGTGTCAAGGCATCTGAAAGTGGGTAAAAGGTGTAGAAGGGAGGAACGTCAACTTCGGCAAAAGAAACTAAGGAATATTTCTTCGTTGGCATTGTCTGGATTCCAACTGTTCCTGGATAGTTATGTCTTGTTCAATGGCTGCCCATGATCGTTCAAGTTTGGCCCGGTTAGTTGTCGTCTTAAGAATTGTGTCAAAGAGGTTTAAGGCAATGTGCGTTTGGTTCGATAATCTGGGTTCGATGTTAGGCTGTGTTGGTATCGGGACAGTCATGGAGGAACAGTAAAAAATGGCAAAAAATTCAGAGAGGGATTAAGTGCTCTCTCAATTTGGTCGTATAAAAGAGAATTTACGGTTTCAGAAATAAAATATGGATGCAAATCAAAGGCTCGTTCCCGTAACTGTATTATATTTAAATAAAAGTGTGAGATGGGAGAAAAAACACTTGACTGTCTATGGTGTAAGGCTCCTATCAAGGGAGAGTATCACACATAAACAAGGGAGGAAAAATGTAAGGAATTAACCGATGTAGCAGAGAATATATGTAGAATCCTGAAAATGCAGATTGGTCTTACACCCACTGATAGCTGGTATAGAGGAAAAGCAGTAAACAATTGTAGAAAACCAAAATTCATTCGCTATAGTAGTGGTCATACTAAATTATAAAGAAGCACATCAGTTAAGAATATGAAATGAAATGAAAAAATGAGATACAAGAAGCAAACTTGTAATACAGTAGTGACAGAATTGACAATATTCAGATCTGCTTGTATTAACTCTCTAATGTAAAAAACTCGGTTACAAACGACACAAAAAGATCCAGCCTTGTTTACTTCTTTATGTGATATATTTATACAATTTTACAAATAAGGTAGAATCTCAATGGTCACAAAATTTTGGTTATGACAGGGAGGAGTGCAATCACTCCATTTCTCCTACTATGTCCTCACTTGGTGCCAGATGTTTGTCCTTGCACGAGCTCGGTACAGGCGATACATCTTTCCACCAGCTGAGATATTAGCCGCGATGGTTCTTCTTGACAGCTAGCTTCGAAGAAGTAACATTCTCGGGCTAACTATTGCAGCATGTCCTCCATCTGTCTGTTGATGATGTTGATGGTGCATAATTGTGCGCTGGGTTTGATCATGCATTTATCTACTTGGACTATGTCCACCATAGTCATCTGAGAGATATCGGCCAAATCTATTTCTTCTTTATCCTTCAGATCAAGCGAGATCTGTTCCACATTCATTTTCATTAGCGTCTCGGCATCGCACCCGCTATCGATGCCCAGCAGTTCATCGTCTATAGCGTTAAAGGCCTCCTCCAAGGAGTTGGTTATCTTTTGGGCTTGTTGTTTTCCTTCGGCGATGTTATGCTCCCATTCCTTTAACAAAATATTTCCTCTGGTTTGTTCTAAAATGGTGAGCCTGGGAGTACCTGCCGAAACCCTGTTGTTCCTAGCTATCACCGCCTCCTGGAAGGAGACCCAAGCTACTATGACATCCCTCTCTCTGGCCGATAAGTTCTCGGAAACCTAATTTAACAATAAAAAGTTGTCACAGATCACTTCTACCTTGGCGAGCAAATTTTTCTGCGCCACAGAGACTCTGCTCCGAATCCCGATTGCCTGGGATTTGAACATCCTTATGTTTATCATTCTGCTCTTGGCGATCTCTACCCGGGCCTGCAGCTGTTCAATCAAATTCCTCTGCTAGCTCGCCTGCATCTGACCTTCCTGGACCACCAGCTGTGCTTGCTCAAGCTTAGTTTTGAGCATCTCTATCTCGTTCTTATCGGCTAACCTGGCTTGCTCCATTCCTATGCTCGCCTGATCTTTAGTAGTTTCAGTTGCTATGGCTAATCTGGCTTCAAGGGTCCTAATTAGGTGATTTTTTCTCTTAAGTTGGTTTTTTAGGAGCCCAACTGAAAATTGATTCGCCAAGGCATAGTTTCCTAGTGTCCCTGTTATCTCAGTGGCGAATTGCTCATTTTTCTTGTTTTTTCCATCAGTTATGACTTTATATTTCTTTGCAGTCGACTCCCCTTCTTGATAGAATTCCCTTTTCACTACTGCTTTTCTCTTTTTATCGAAGAAAAACTCATTCAGAGGGAGTTCTTCTACTCTTATGGGCTTCATCTCTTCGTTGAAAATCCATCCTGCATCGATATTTCCCTGCGTTGACTGTAAGGGGGTAACTGATGTGATGGGTTCTCCGATCCGCTTCGTAGATTTTCCTGGAGTATCGACCGGACTTTGCTTCTTTGGTTGTTCTGGAGTCTTTATCTCGGTCCCCGGATTTTGTTTCTTTAGCGGTTCTGGAGTTTTTATCTCTATCTCCAAATTCTGTTTCTTTGGCGGGTCTGGAGTTTTTTCCTCTGCTTCCAGATTCTGCGTTTGTCCCCCCTCGTCCTGGTGTTTTCTTTGGTCGGGAGTTGCATCTTTAGAACGTTCGGTGTCCTTCTGTTTTGTCTCCGAACTACCTGGACCCTCACCTCGCAATACAATGGGGAGACAACTACATCGGTGTTCCTAGAATTTCAATACCTCAACTCTATCCTCGGGTGCCAAGGATTGGATCCAGGCTAGAATTTCTTCATAGGACCTCGCTCCTCAGAAAATTTCATCCGAGGGTGAATTCTCATGCTCAAATCTCTTGAGCCTGCAATTATCCAAATGATTGCTTACGACCCTCTGTGGATCATGCTTCTTGTATTCTATGGAGACCAAATTTAGGTCTTCTAGGGCTTTCACCTCGGCTTTGGCATGCCCAAAATCTAATAAAGAATAAGAATTCAAACGAACATGAAACGACGACCATACCTTTTTAGAGTACCCTTTAAGTTGTTTTCTCACACCACCAATTACAGTTTGTCGGGCAACCTCGCAACAAGCCAGCTTGTCGGGAATGAACAATGGCAGTGCGTGTGGGGGAACAGAAGCCCCGAAGACTCTGAAGTAGGAAAATTCGGCTTCTACATACCAGTCCGCGATGCTGATCAGATTTGTTACTATGCTATCCGAGATCCGGGGTGGCGGGTGACCAAAAATGGCGATGTGCAGGGGTACCATTACCCAGTTAAAAATCTCATAAGAAAACTTTTCTTCTTTGTTTTCCCATAATTTTTCATGATATACATGTATGGGTTCATCTTCGGCCGGAGCCCAACTCCAGTTCATCAATGGAAATGGTGTCATAGAACAAATTGCATCCATAATGTACGTGGACATAAAAAATGACGACGCTTTCCCGTTCTCTTTCTGTTCCCAATACTTTGTGACCCAATTGGTCAAGCTGTCCAAAATCATCTTTGCCCAGTTAAAAGAACAGTCTTCGGCGACCCGAAACATTAGAGGCACCCACGCAAGGAAACAATGTGATGTGTCCTCTTTCCCATATAACCAACATGTCATCATGGCCACATATCTATACTGTGGTTCTAACGAAGCAATTGAATATATGTTGTGGGTATCATCTCTGAACTTCGCGGTGTTTGAAACCCAACATTCGCCTTTGCTGCTTCTCGCGGAGCCATGGCGGAAGCTTGTGTTTTATCTCTTCTGCGATAGAACTGCGTATACATACAGAAGTCAGTTTACTCAGAGGTGGTGAGCTCTGCATGCTATGAAAATGCATTTGTCATAATGAAATACAACTCTGATATATACTCAAAAAACTCAGTACCTGAACAACTTTGTCAAATCACATTTGGAAATAAATTCTGTCATAAAAAATCTGATCTTATGTCGATTTACCCTATTCCCTCATCAATGTCATAAATTTTGGCGGTTTTAACTCTCAGTTGGCGCATGGAGGAAAAGGCTACCTCGTAAATCGTGTGGACATCGAAGCGCGGGATATACATTGATTTAGGCTTAATTAATTCGATTTTACCACTGCTAATAGTGGTTCGGTATTCTCTATATTGGGGATTTTCCTTTAACATTTTGAGTCTCTAACACCTGAGACTGCGAAGATCGATTTTGGTTTAATTAAAGGTAATCGCGATTTGAGGCTTGATTAATTTTATGATTATTATATTCGCCATATCGCAACTCGGAGCTTCGAAGATAAATTTCTAGGAGATTTACATGCCGAGTTGTGAAACCGCGAGATCGCGATAACATGACTTAATTAAAAGGGATGATAATCTTGGATTAAGTAATTAATTAATCACGTTATAACTGCATCGTGACTTCGCGAGTCGGGGTTTAGACGATCAAACTTTCAAAAAGGACAATACCAAGTGGAAAAATGTTGAGAGAATCTTTTACCATGGTTTAGCTTTTACCCTTAACCTTGACATGATTTACTAAAATAAGGAACTCGTATTCTCGACTATCGGGGTTATGAAAGTAAAATTTTGGGTTTGAAGATCGCCAAGGCGCGAAACCCCGACGACGTTTAAACATGAGTTGAGGCAAACTTTACCCTCATTACTGTTTTGAGTGAAAAGTTAAAACGACTTCGCTGTTTCGTGACTCGGGACGTGTGAACTACATGAGCTATAGTATCTAGTCTGCGAGGTCCCGAAGTAAAATGAAAGAGGAAACATTTTATGATAGGTAGGACTTGTTTCGAGAGGTAAAAAATCATTGTTGGTCGCGTGATCAAGCTTCAGAGATCATCAATATCTCCAAGGAAAAATGAAAAACCATTTTTAGATTTCAAGCATTAAGCATGAAACTTGTGAAGGGCTAGAAAAATAGGGGTGGCTCCAACATAGGCTCCAACTAGGGATCCTGCCTTCTTGTGAGGAGGGAAGAACAGTAGACCACGTGCCAATATTGGGTAAATGGAGTCAAAATCTCAATCAAGAAAAAAGGTTCTTGAGAAGAGGGTATGAAAGGGGGAAAAAGACTTCGTTCTTTACCTCAAAAAGCTTTTACAAAATCAGATATTCTTTTTAAACATAGCTATAGTCCCTTTCACAATTTTCCCTTTCCCACTACTAAACTCAGGTGTGTTTTAAGACAATCGAAATAGTCCTAGGAGACCCAACAGATCTTGTGGCTATCGACTTGCACTAAGGAATAAGATTACATGTTTTTAAATGGGGAGTCCCATTTGAATTTGGGATGTGGATCAGGTTTTAAAAGCATTGGTTACTAGAGTACAGTGATATTCATGTATAAAATCCTTAAAAATATCTCAGACATTGCTTCACTACCGGCGAGCCTGTTCAGTACCCCAGTGAAGTTATCTGGCCCCTTTTTACTGAATTTCCTTTCACCACTTCGGAATATATTTATGCATTTAAATGCTGAGACGAGGGCAATAATTTCTGAATTTCCTTTCATCGTCTCTTGGACTAGGTGGGGGCAGTCATTTCTGAATTTCCTTTCACCACCTGTCTTATATTTTACTTTTTAGAGCACGAAGATGGGGGCAATCAGTTTGTATCAGGGCTGATCTCTGTGTAATACTTTGCATTATAGGTCTGTCAACTTATTTTGATTACTCGGTACCAACCTTCCCTTGACCTTCACAACATCTTCGTTCTTAGGGAGAAAAAGGAAAATAACTTTTAAGGGAATTCCATTTGAGCAAGCTTCAATCCTTCGATGTTGTTGAAAAACCTAGGAAAGTCAAGATCACTCTAAACATTCTTCGCTCAACAGGGGATCGATTCATTGTGAAGACCTGATTTCTTTCCACAATCTATTTTGAGACACTCGAGGTTGAAATAAAAAACTTTTATCCCTTCGTATATGGAAAGGAAAGATGGTGACTTGTTGAAAGTCAAAAGTTAAACCCGAAGATAGAAAGGATGCCAAGTAGCGACTTACTGACTGAAAATATAGAGGAGAAACAATTCAAGACTGACTCTTGTAGGTATTTTTGGGGATAATTTACTTTGACTGACTACTTTTAGATAGGGAGAATCTTAAACTGCCTTAAATTTTTTAGAGATTATCACACCAAGAAACAACTCCATTATCTATCAGTTCAGCTGTTATTGCAATTTGGATGGTGTTACCTTGGTTTTCTTTTGAACAATCCTTTATAACATGTCCTTTGAGAAATCTCATCTTTACCTTTTCATTTTACTTTCTTTGTGCAATATGAAACTACTTTAGGTATCACCTGTTTATGCCGATTTATTTCCGACACCGACTTTCAGTTTACTCCTCCTGCTTGATTTGTATGCAGCTGGAATCCTGTAACAGATAAATACAAATCTTATCCAAAATGTGTCGAAAGTTCATGAACGAAAAAAAAAAAACAGAAAATCAAAAGCAATGTTTAAATGAAAATGCGTATATGTACACAAAATTTTTATTATTATTATTTATTTATTTATTTAATTTTTTATTTTTTTTTTGGCAACTGTTACGTCATGTAATGCTTTAGATACCGCCCGTTGACAGGGGCGTTGAGGACTTCTCCATCTATATTTTCTAGTAGGAAGGAATTTTTCCCTTCCGGAGCCGAGACCCTGAATGGTCCATACCAGAGGTGGTCAAATTTACTATGCTTCGTTGCTTCCTCCTTTCTTGCATCCCATCTTAGCACTAAATTACCTGGAAGAAATTCCCTGTCCTTTGCCTTGCGGTCGAACAATGATTTCATATCATCTTGGTACTTCTGCATCTTTTCATCAACTTCAACTCTATGTTGTTGAACTTCAATCAGCTGATTAATTCTCCTGGTTACATGATTGGGTTCTTCGTTTTGATCCTTCCATAACTTCATCACTGGTAGCGCTAGGTTTATAGGTAGAACAACATCTGTCCCATAGACCATTTGAAATGGCGAAATTCCGATAGACCTTTTAGTGCTGATGCAGTTTGCCCATAATGTGTATTTTAAGTGCACATGCCAAGACCTTTTATTTTCATCCAGTACTTTCTTGATTATGTTTACCAGGATCTTGTTAGATGATTCGGCCAATCCGTTCCCCTGGGGGTAATATGCTGTGGAATGGCCAAGGATGATGTTATACTTCTGAAAGAAGCTGATCATAGCCATAGATTTAAAGGCCTGGGTGTTGTCAGTAACTATCTTTCGGGGGCAACCGAATCTGGACAAAATATTATCTTCCAATAAATCGATCACCACCGAGTCTGTTTCCCTTTTGGTTGGAATGGATTCCACCCACTTAGTAAAATAATCTGTAGCTGTTAAGATCCACTTATGTTGAGCACTGGAATGGGGATTAATCTCGCCTATGAAATCTAGACCCCATTGCTGAAATGGAGCGTCAGCTTTGACTGGAACTAGAGCCAGTGCCAAGAGCTTCTGTTTTCCTGTGAATAGTTGACAAGGGTTGCAGGCACGCACTTTGGCATTGACGTCCGAAAAGAGTTTAGGTCAGTAGTACCCATCCCTCAAGATCTTGTAAGTTGTATCTCTCCATGTGTGATGCCCCCCACAGAATCCTTCATGAAATTAATCTATAACCCGCTGAGTTTTCGATTCAACTAAACAGACTAACAGGAAACTGAGTGGATCCTTCCAATAGAGCTGACTTTCAGCGATACAATATTTGACTGCATGGAGTTTTAAAGTTCTGCATTTAGATGGTGATAGTTCGTCTGGGAATTTTAGGTTTAGCAGGTATGACACTATGTCTTTGTACCAGCCCGATGATAAGAACTTTTCTTCGATCTGGGTTAGACTTGTTTCTTCATCCAGCTCGTTTAGGTCTATGTCTTCGCCACCTTCCTATAGGAAATTGATATCAAGGGCTCTGAAATTTGACTCAGCTAAGAGTTTGGCTAGGCCTTTCCCTTTTATCAATTTGGTAGGTTTAACTTCCAGATCGAATTCTTGGATTTTAGCGAGCCACTGCCCTCTTTTTCCGTCACTGTATGGTTGTACCAATATATCTTTCACAGAACTGGTAGGCACGTACGCGATTATTTTTGAATGTAGCACATAGGTTCTAAATTCCTTTAATGATTTTACCATTGCGTACACTTGTTTTTCTATTATGTCATACTTCAGTTCTGCGTCTCTAAGGCTTTTGCTGAAAAACGCTATTGGTTGTTCGAATCCTTCTTCATTCTTCTATAGGAGCACCGCGGTGATAGTATGTTCAGAGGAAAATGAGAAAATAAGAAAATCTTTCAGACAATATGGACTTGCTAACACAGGTTCTTCGATTATGACTTTCTTAATATGCATGAACGATGCTCTGGCCTCGGTTGTCCAATTTACTCCGCTATCCTTCTTCAACATTCTTGTGATCAATTTGACAATCTCAGGGAAATTGGGGATAAACCTTTGTAAAAAATTTATCTTTCCTAAGAACGATTGAATCTCTTTTATATTTCTGGGAATATTTATAGTGTCTATTGCTTCAATCCTCTTAGGATCAATCCTGATTCCATCCCTAGATATGACATGGCCCAAAAGCTTACCTTCCCGCATAGCGAAATGTGATTTCTTTGGGTTCAAAGATAGTCCAAACCTGTAGCACTTTTTGAAAGTTTGTTTGAGATGCATCAAGTGTTCCTCATCAGTTTTAGAGAAAACCGTCAAATCGTCGAGGTAAATGACTACGAACTTGTCCCTTTCTCCCACAAAAGCAATGTCCATAGCTGACTAGAAAGTGGCCCCTGCATTCATCAAACCAAAAGGCATTTTTCCATACATGAACGTACCCCATGGTGTAGTGAAAGCATTTTGTTCCCTGTCTTGTTCATTCATAGCGATTTGATTATAACCAGAGAACCCATCTATCATAGACATTCGGTTAGCTCCAAAAACCTTTTATAACACATGGTCCATTTTGGGCAGCGGATAATTGTCCTTGAGAGATGACTTATTTAAGTTTCATAAATCCACACACAACCTAATTTCCCCACTCTTTTTCCTGACCGAGACTAGGTTTACTACCCAGTCCGAGTATCTCAGAGGTATGATTATTTTCGCGTCTAAAAGTTTTTTAACTTCTTTTTCGATCACAGGTAACAAAATGGGGTTAATTTGCCTAAGCTTTTGCCTAAACGGTTTGACCCCAAGTTTCAAAGGTATCTTGTGATCAATTATGGAAGTATCATACGTTCTCAACTCATCATAGGACCAAGCGAAAACATCCTTATATTGTCTGAGTAGGTCTTTATACTTAAATTTCGCTTTGGGAGGGAGGAATTTGGATATTTTTACCACCCTGGGTTCTTTTTCAGTTCCTATATCACATTCCTGCACTTCTTCTAGTTGGGGTTGCAAAGTGGATTTTACAGGTACATCATTCTGATCAAAAAGTCTTTCCAAAGGAATCAATCCTTTCAGAATCTGATTGTTTTTAAGGACCAGCATACGATGATCCGCAATTTTTTGTCGGAAGGTTTCAGGGTCTTCCCCTTCTTGCATGATCCACATCGAGTCATTTTGATTTTCTTGGTCAGCATGAGTTTCAGAGAATTTGCCCACTGCTGCAAGGAATTTCTTAATTTGTGCGTCATCTTCAAAGACCTGCCAGTGTCGGATATTGTCTGGTATAGAGGGTTTGCATCTGATTTCAATGTGATACTTCAATTTGAAAGTCGTGGGAGGAGAAAAGGTTGAAGCTTCTTTCGCCAATGCGTCAGCATGTAAATTTTTTTTGCGAGGGATAAAATGGACCTTTACCGATGAGAAAAAAATTTCCATGAGATCCCAGGCACAATTTCTGTATTTTCTTAGTCTGGGATGCTTGGCTAGGTACTGTCAGTTTATTTGTTTGACTATTAACTCTAGATCACCATATACCTCCAAGTTACTTATATTTAGCTTCTTGGCAGCTTCTAATCCCGAGATCAATGCTTCATATTCACATATGTTGTTAGTGTAATCTATGTTCCACTGCAGTCAGTAAGAGAAAGGAACAATGAACTTACCTTCGGGAGCTACTAAAAGCACTCTAGCACTTGCCCCTTCAGAAGACAAAGCACCATCAAAATACATTTTCCAGACACTAGTATTACACAGATCTTTTGTCATGTGACTTGAATCCTCTCGTTCCAATTCGATTTATTTCGGGAAACCATCTAAACCATCATCAAAAGACAAAATGCAATTTCCCAGATCTTGGTATGTGATATAAATAGGGAAATTATTTGGGTTTTGCGGGTCACTGACTGTATATGCTAATCTTGTTTCTCTGTACAATTGAGTGAACTGACCACCGAACACAGGGATTGTGGCATACGTCATGTCCAACTAAATAGAACCCCCCAACTTGGCTCCCCATGACCTAGATAATAGCATTCCATACTTAGGGAGAATATCTATGATAACCACATCCATCAGGATACTCTTAACAGGGGCCTGGGCCAGGGTAACTACCAGATCTTTTATCATCCCCAAACACTTAACCCTTCTTGAGTCAAAAGAGTACAGATCTCCATAAGGTCTAGTGATCTGGAGACCCAACTTGTCCATTATAATCTTGGGCATAACGTTATGGGAGGCTCTGGAGTCTAACATGCAATTATGTAGCAACTGATCATACACATTCAGAGTGATATAAAAGAGAGAAATGGTTTCTTTGGCCCCTTCAAAATGGGGACCAAAAGTGATGTTAGGTTTGTCATCTTCTAAATTTAAAATATCAAACTGAATTTCTAGCTCAGAGACACACATCGCTCTAGTAATTTGTTTGTGATAAACGGGGTTTTTCGCTAATTCTACCAAAGGTATTGGTATCTTAATTTTATTTATTTCATTTTCTAAACTAAAAGCTCCACTCACCCTGTTTGTTTCTTTGGTTGAGACTTCTGATTCCTTCCTTTCCAACTTCTTTGTCTGGACCACTTTATCACTCATGATCCTGGTTGAAGACGTAACTTTATTTACTGGTTCGGTTTCTTGTGTTTGGGTTTCAACTTTTTTCACTTCGGACTCTTGAGTGCTTACTACTTTAGTTTTGTTGTTGGGTAATAAGGTCTCTTCCGAAGGAGGCTCATAAGCTTGACCTCTTTGAAGTATTTTCTTGGGTTGAGTAGTTGAGGTGGGCTTACTCTTAGATCTTAGGTTGTACTTTGGTTGAAACTCAGCCATTATCATCTCAGTTTCTAGTTGAGATTCACAGAAATCAGTGTGATCACCTTCTTCACCCTTATTCAACGGCCGTGGCATGTTTAGAGATTTTTCATAGTCTTCTCGAGTCAGATATGGTTGAGTACAGTCATCACCGAAGTTTGTGACATCATTATCCGAATCTCCGAAGTCTTGAAAATCGTTTGCTCCTATAAAATTTTCATTCTTTAAGGGAGCTTTTATTTTTTGATCTTCATTTTTTATTTGTCTTTGTTGGTTCGGGGGGTTTGGGTTCCTCTTGAAATCCTTTTTGGGGTAAGAGTCAGCTTTGGCTTGTTTGAGTTCCATTCTGGATATTTTATTTGACAGTTCTTTAATCACTCTGGCCATATCGTCCACCCTATCATCTACGGATCTGTTTGACCCTGAAGGACCTGCTTGTTCTCTAAAGCGTTTGGTCTCTCGGTTTCTAGTCTCTAATCTAGCTTTAAGATTACCCGAAGCCATCATATTAGACTCTATTTCTACCGCATCATCCTGCATTTAGTTTAAGGTGGCTCCCCTTCGCTCCCGCAAAAGGAGTGCAAAATCCGACTCGAAAGTTCCAGTGAAAGTCACTTTGGCCATGGGTTGGGATGGTTTAACCTCGGCTGGGATTTTATTGGATAGTTTTTTGAATCTCTGAATGAATTCCATGACTGTTTCTGAGTTCTTTTTCCTCAAAGACCCAAATTTGGTTAAATAATAGAGATGGTCTTTTCTCTCGCCCCATTGTCTGAGGAAAGCATCTTCCAAAGCATCATAAGACAAGATAGAAGCTGTGGGTAGGCTCCGAAACCAAGTTCAGACCTGACCTTCAAAGGTTTGGACAAGGAGTCTCAAATATACATCCTCATGCTCAATACTGAAGATATCTATGAATTAGTCGAAAAAATTAATATGTTCGGCCACGATCAGATCCCCTTCCCTGGTGAATTTTGGTAAATTTTTTATGTAATTTTCTGGAAGATCGTGTAGAGGGATGAGAAATACTAATGGAGCGTATCTGGCTGCAACTTTCGCAAACAATCTGGGAGGGGGAGTAGGCCCTTGGCCTCCATCTCCTCCTAGAGGGGCTCCTCCCCTTCCTCCTCTAATAAACCCTCTGCCTCCTCCTATAAACCCTCCACCTCCTCCTCCGACGACTGCCATCATTGTTTGTGGAAAGTTATAAAGGGGGTTTTGGAAAATTAAAAGTGACTCTTTGTTTTCTTCGCGAAGAGGGAATCCGACAAGGAAAGATAAGGGACGCGAGGACTCGGTTCCTAGGATTTGCAAGAGATGAAATTGGGAGAACCGACGGGTGTGGAAATCGAGTGTGTAACACACTCTTCAGAATTTGGCGAAGTCGAGAAATTCAACTGAATAAAAGATGGTACATCAAAAGCTGATGAACTTTCAATAGGGTCATTTCCTTTGTGTACTAATGGGATTGTCAGATGGATATCACTCCTAATTTCGGAGCAATTTGGTGTTGAAACTTTAGTATCAAAGAGAGGACTGAGCGAATTTGAGGGTTCAGAAGAACTTTTAGTCTTTAGCGGTGGGGTTTTAATCCTGTAAACTGCAGCGGTTGGCTTGAGAGAGCCTCTCGCTTTTAAAATCTTTTCGGGATCAGTAACAGGCGTAATATGATTACCATTCGGGTTTTGTCTGGTATTCCTTCGACCAGATGCCTGCTTATTATTTGTGGAGTCACCATGTGAAAGATTTATAAAGCCTTAAAAGGTGTGTACTCTTTGTTCACTATCAAAGGGTAACACTTTCAACTAAAAACAATTTTCGTTTTCCTAGGGAAAAAGAATTCGTAACTTCGGTCCCCGGCAACTGCACCAGAAAGATGTTGTTTCTGAGTCTGTACTTAAGGCTTAGAAGTATAGTGTTAAGGCATCCGAAAGTGGGTAAAAGGTGTAGAAGGGAGGAACGTCAACTTCGACAAAGGAAACTAAGGAATATTTCTTCGTTGGCATTGTCTGGCTTCCAACTGTTCCTGGATAGTTATGTCTTGTTCAATGGCTGCCCATGATCGTTCAAGTTCGGCCCGATTAGTTTCCGTCTTAAGAATTGTGTCAAAGAGGTTTAAGGAAATGTGCACTTGGTTCGATAATATGGGTTTGATGTTAGGCTGTGTTGGTACTGGGACAATCATGGAGGAACAGTAAAAAATGGCAAAAAATTCAGAGAGGGATTAAGTGTTGTCTCAATTTGGTTGTATAAAAGAGAATTTACGGTTTCAGAAATAAAATATAGATGCAAATCAAAGGCTCGTTCCCATTACTGTATTATATTTAAATAAAAGTGTGAAATGGGAGAAAAAACACTTGACTGTCTATGGTGTAAGGCTCCTATCAAGGGAGAGTATCACACATAAACAAGGGAGCAAAAATGTAAGGAATTAACCGATGTAGCAGAGAATATATGTAGAATCCTGAAAATGCAGACTGGTCTTACACCCGCTGATAGCTGGTATAGAGGAAAAACAGTAAACAATTGCAGAAAACCAAAATTCATTCTCTATAGTAGTGGTCGTACTAAATTATAACGAAGCACATCAGTTAAGAATATGAAATGAAATGAAAAAATGAGATATAGGAAGCAAACTTGTAATACAGTAGTGAAGGAATTGAGAATCTTCAGATCTGCTTGTATTAACTCTCAAATGTAAAAAACTATGTTACAAATGACACAAAAAGGTCTAGCCTTGTTTACTTCTTTTTATGATATATTTATACAATTTTACAAATAAGGTAGAATCTCAATGGTCACAAAATTTCGGTTATGACAGGGAGGAGTGAAATCGCTCCATTTCTCCTACTCTGTCCTCACTTGGTGCCAGATGTTTGTCGTTGCATGAGCTCAGTATAGGCGATACATCTTTCCACCAGCTGAGATATTAGCTGCGATGGTTCTGCTTGACAGCTGGCTTCGAAGAAGTAACATTCTCGGGCTAACTGTTGCAGCCTGTCCTCCATCTGTTCGTTGATGATGTCGATGGCGCATAATTGTGTGCTGGGTTTGATCATGAATTTATCTACTTGGACTATGACCACCATAGTCATCTGAGAGATATCAGCCGAATCTCTTTCTTCTTTATCCTTCAGATCAAGTGACATCTGTTCCACATTCATTTTCATTAGCGTCTCGGCATCGCACCCGTTGTCGATGCCCAGCAGCTCGCCATCTATAGAGTTAAAGGCCTCCTCCAAGGAGTTGGTTATCTTTTGGGCTTGTTGTTTGCCTTCGATGATGTTATGCTCCCATTCCTTTAACAGATTATTTCCTTTGGTTTGTTCTGAAATGGTGAGCTTGGGAGTACCTGCCGAAACCCTATTGTTCGTAGCTATCACCGCCTCCTGGAAGGTGACCCGAGCCACTCCAACATCCCTCTCTCTGGCCAATAAGTTCTCGAAAACCTGATTTACCAATAAACAATTGTCACAGATCGCTTATACCTTGGTGAGCAAATTTTACTGCGCCGTAGAGACTCTTCTCCAAATCCCGATTGCCTGGGATTTGAACATCCCGATGTTTATCATTCTTCTCTCGACGATCTCTACCCAGGCCTGCAGCTGTTCAATCAAATTCCTCTGCTGGCTCGCCTGCATCCGACCATCTCGGACCACCAATTGTGCTTGCTCAAGATTAGTTTTGAGCATCTCTATCTCGTTCTTATCGACCAACCTGGCCTGCTCCATTCCTATGCTCGCCTGATCTTTAGCAATTTCCGTTGTTGTGGCTAATCTAGCTTCAAGGGTCCTAATTAGGTGATTTTTTCTCTTAAGTTGGTTTTTTAGGATCCCAACTGAAAATTGATTCACCGAGGCATAGGATCCTAGTGTCCCTGCTATCTCAGTAGCGAATTGCTCAATTTTCTTGTTTTTTCCATCAGTTATGACTTTATATTTCTTTGCAGTCGACTATCCTTCTTGATATAATTCCCTTTTCACTACTGCTTTTCTCTTTTTATCAAAGAAAAACTTGTTCGGAGGGAGTTCTTCTACTCTTATGGGCCTCAGCTCTTCGTTGAAAATCCATCCTGCATCGATATTTCCCTGCGTTGACTGTAAGGGGGTAACTGATGTGATGGGTTCTCCGATCTGCTTCGTAGATTTTCCTGGAGTATCGACCAGACTCTGCTTCTTCGACTGTTCTGGAGTCTTTATCTCGGTCTCCACATTCTGTTTCTTTGGCGGTTCTGAAGTTTTTATCTCTGTCTCCAGATTCTGTTTCTTTGGCGAGTCTGGAGTTTTTTCCTCTGCTTCCGGATTCTGCGTTTGTTCCCCCTCGTCCTGGTGTTTTCTTTGGTCGGGAGTTGCATCTTTAGAACCTTTGGCATCCTTCTGTTTTGTCTTCGAACTACCTGGACCCTCACCTCGCAATACAGCGGGGAGACAACTACGTCGGTGTTCCTAGAATTTTAATACCTCGGCTCTATCCTTGGGTGCCAAGGATTGGATCCAAGCTAGAATTTCTTCATAGGACCTCGCTCCTTGGAAAATTTCATCCGAGGGTGAATTCTCATGCTCAAATCTCTTGAGCCCGCAATTAGCCAAATGATTGCTTATGACCCTCTGTGGATCGTGCTTCTTGTATTCAATGGAGACCAAATTTAGGTCTTCCAGGGCTGTCGCCTCGGCTTTGGCATGCCCAAAATCTAATAAAGAATAAGAATTCAAACGAACAGGAAACGACGACCATACCTTTTTAGAGTACCCTTTAAGTTCTTTTCTCACACCGCCAATTACCATTTGCTGGGCAACCTCGCGACAAGCTATCTTGTCGGGAATGAACAATGGCAGCATGTGTGGGGGAACAGAAGCCCCGAAGACTCTGAAGTAGGAAAATTTAGCTTCTACATACCAGTCCACGATGCTGCTCAGATTTTTTACTATGCTATCCGAGATCTGGGGTGGCGGGTGACCAAAAATGGCGATGTGCAGGGGTACCATTACCCAGTTAAAAATCTCATAAGAAAAATTTTCTGCTTTGTTTTCCCATAATTTTGCATGATATACATGTATGGGTTCATCTTCGGTTGGATCCCAACTCCAGTTCATCAATGGAAATGGTGTCATAGAACAAATTTCATCCATAATGTACGTGGACATAAAAAATGACGACGCTTTCCCGTTCTCTTTCTGTTCCCGATACTTTGTGACCCGATTGGTCAAGCTGTCCAAAATCATCTTTGCCTGGTTAAAAGAACAGCCTTTGGCGACCTGAAACATTAGAGGCACCCACGCAAGGAAAAAATGTGATGTGTCCTCTTTCCCATATAACCAACATGTCATCATGGCCACATATCTATACTGCGGTTCTAACGAAGCAATTGAATATATGCTATGGGTATCAGCTCTGAAATTCGTGGTGTTTGAAACCCAATCCTTTATCAAACTAGACATGGTTTTATCATACTGTTCGCATTCCTTCTCCTTGAATTATTCCAAGAACTCAACGCCATATGTGTGGTCGGACGTAGCAGGTAGCTTGTACATGGTTTGCAGATGCTCCGGCCTGAAGGTCTAGATGGTGACTCTTTGCTCGTTCATGATAGTCCTGGTCAGTATGTCCACATGGTCCAATGCCCATCGGACCATATCTTAATATGGAAGAAACCATTGTCTGGCTTCTACTCTGTGCATTCCAAACTGGACGACTATTTTGTACTTGGTGGTTAAATCATCTCTTTCATTGTCGTCCGAGTCGTCGGAATAATCCACCAATTCTGCTTGCAGAATATCTGAAACATATGACCAATTCGGGACCGAGTTGATACTTCGGGGTGAAGTATCAGAGACATTTTCTGAGCCTTGTCCTGAAACCTCAACATTCGCCTTTGTTGCTTTTCGCGGAGCCATGGCTGAAGCTTGTGTTTTAGCTCTTTTGCAATAGAACTGTGTATACATACAGAAGTTAGTTTACTCAAAGGTGGTGAGCTTTGCGTGCTATGAAATGCATTTGTCATAATGAAATACAACTCTGATATATACTCAAAAAACTCGGTACCTTTCAGAACAAGTTTGTCAAATCACGTTTGGAAATAAATTTTGTCATACAAAATATGATCTTACATCGATTTACCCTATTCCCTCATCAATGTCATAAATTTTGGCGGTTTTAACTCTCAGTTGGCGCATGGAGGAAAAGGCTACCTTGTAAATCGTGTGGACATCGAAGCATGGGATATACATTGATTTAGGCTTAATTAATTCATTTTTACCGCTGCTAACAGTGGTTCGGTATTCGGTATATCGGGGATTTTCCTTTAACATTTTGAGTCTCTAACACCTGAGATTGCGAAGATCGATTTTTGTTTAATTAAAGGTAATCATGATTTGAGGCTTGATTAATTTTATGATTATTATATTTTCCATATCACAACTCAGAGCTTCGAAGATAAATTTCTGGGAGATTTACATGCCGAGCTGCGAAACCGCGAGATCGCGATAACATGACTTAATTAAAAGGGATGATAATCTTGGATTAAGTAATTAATTAATCATGTTATAAATGCATAGTGACTTCGCAAGTTGGGGTTTAGATGATCAAACTTTGAAAAAGGACAACGCCAAGTGGCAAAATGCTGAGAGAATCTTTTACCACGGTTTAGCTTTTACCCTTAACCTTGACATGAGTTACTCAAATAAGGAACTCGTATTCTCGGCTATCAGGGTTATGAAAGTAAAATTTTTGGTTTAAAGATCGTCGAGGCGCGAAACCCTGACGACGTTTAAACATGAGTTGAGGCAAACTTTACCCTCATTACTGTTTTGAGTGAAAAGTTAAAACGACTTCGTTGTTTCGTGACTCAGGACGTGTGAACTGCATGAGCTATAGTATCCGGTCTACGAGGTCCTGAAGTAGAACGAAAGAAGAAACATTTTACGAAAGGTAGGACTTGTTTTGAGAGGGGAAAAATCATCGTTGGTCGCATGATCAAGCTTCAGAGATCATCAATATCTCCGAGGAAAAATGAAAAACCATTTTTAGATTTCAAGCATTAAGCATGAAACTTGTGAAGGGCTAGAAAAACAGGGGCGGCTCCAACACCTTGAAGCCTTTCTTATATAAAGCTGAGATAGAAAGAAAGATATTTGTCAAACCTGGTACATATAGTACATCCCTCATATTTATTTGGGTCCTTGAATCAATTTTGTAATTGGACTCTCCTACTCCTTTGATAAGGTATTGATAATCATCTCCAAGTGTAACTTTCCGGGAAAGTTATTTTTTGTAAGGATAGAGAGAATGTTTCTCTAACCTGTCATGTTCTTGGAAGCACCGCTATCTATGAGCCACATATCCTCACCATGTGACATTGATCCTGAGTGGACAGAGAATAAGACATAGTCTTCAATCTTCTCTTTGATCATGTTTGTGGGTGGCTCTTCATCTTCAACTGCATGGGCATGGTGACTTTTGTTTCTCTTCTTGTATTCTTCTCTTCTAGATGGAAAATTATTAGCAATATGTTCCATATTGTCACAATGGTAACATTGGTAGGATGATAAATCCTTTTCTCTTCTTTGACCTTTCTTAAACTTCTGGAACATCCTTGGAGGGTGAGATTCTTTATGAATGATTTTTTTTGGGGAGTGAGACTCCTTATGTGGGTGGATCTCCTTATTGAAGTGATTCCTTCTCTTTCCTCCTTTATTATGAGTAGCTAGAGCTTGATCATCATCCCTTAATAGCATTTCTTCTTGGTTAGCTACTCTTGCTTCTTCTTGAACACAGTCTTCCCAAAGATTGTCAAATTGTAGTTTTTCCTTTCTGGCACAAATGGTTTGGATGAATGCATCCCAAGGTCTTGTGAGACCATTAAGAGTTGTCATTATGAGTTCATATTCATATAGGGTATCTCCAATTACTTCTATTTGTTCCTTTAATTGGGAGATTCTAGAGAAATATTCATGAACTGTTTCTCCTTTCTGCATCTTTGTATTCTTGAGTTGAGTTATCAAGTTCATCTTTCGATTAAAGTTTCTTCCTTCATATTGTTTGACAACATAGGTATTCCAATAGAGGACGAACACCTTCAGTAACCACTCACATAACCAGATCAAAGATCAACACACCGATGTTTTCACATGGTAAAACCCCTACGGGGAAACATCCACAGCCCCAGCCAACGCGGCCACTTGGAGTAGTTTATTAATGCAAAGAAAAAGATTACAGAGAGATTTTACAAGAGAGTTTCTCACAATCGATCATCGGCAAATGACCCTCCAT
>ML786406.1:269863-299194 GCA_009831015.1 Picea engelmannii | reverse complement strand
CCTTGGATAATAGCACGACAAGTGATAAGACTCAGGCAACATATATGTTAATCATAAGTCTACGAAGCAGGAGGCAATGCAAACTCTCCATATGTTTGGAAGAGTAACCAAATGGTGGAGGACACAACTCTATATAGCGAGAAAAATCTTCCCAAGGTTGTACTACATCCCATAGTCTGATAATCAAATGGACAGATGTGCTTTATCCAAGGGCGACTCATTATGCTTCCAATAAAGAAAATACTTTTCCCATCCTCTTTTTGGGGTATATTTGATTTTTTTGTTCTTTTTGAGGAATTTTGAAAAAGAATAAAGGAATATTACGTTACAATGGAGGAACGAGTACTGCAAACATACAATCTCAAGGCACAAAGATAAGACTGATGTTCTGGAGAAATGATACTCGGGAAAAATCCTCCAGTGGCCAAAGGTGTTAAGACGCAGAAACACACTGTTACAAGGCTGATGGGTAAGGTATGCAAATGCGGTTGATAGAACACATAATTGTAACGTCCTTCGATGTAAGTTTAACGAGCCCAGAGAAGGGAAGCTCAATAGGTTTTCATATTTAGAGAGTTTGAAAAAAAATAAAAGGAGACTCCAGTGGGGTACCTTTTTCGACAATAGTCTAGTCAGTTCGAAAAAGGGATAAACTAGCACCGATTAGATGTCAATTCAAAACCATTTTAACGAGTGTGAAAAGGACAAGATCACTCGGCTGTTTTTTCACTTTTAAGGAGTCTGAAAAAAGCTTAACTATGGACTCCGTGAGGAATGTTCTTCTGGACCATTTTAACGAGTGTGAAATAATAAGGTCACTCGGCGATCTTTTCAATTTTAGGGAGTCTGAAAAGAGCTTAACTATGGACTCTGTGGGGGTTTCTTTTTTGTAAATTTAGTCCCTCAGGCCCGAAAAAGGAATAAAATTATACCTGAGGATACTCTTCTAAAGAATGGGAATTCAATAGAGTATTCCTTTGTTCATAAAGTTGACCGTCCGGACCAAAAAAGGGGTAAACTACCACCGGACATATGTGACTTCAAATTTCAGTTTAACGAGCGTGAAAGGTCACAAGATCGCTCAGCAATCTTTTCATGTTTAGAGGGTCTGAAAAGGGATTAAAAGGAGACCCGTTATGTTTTGGGAGTCCGAAGGGTAAGACAAAGAGTGAAAAAGACCCATGTAAATGAGGCTCAAACTTGTATTTAGGAAAGACTATATGGAGTCCCAAGCCTACAGTGTTGTTAGAAATGGCATGGACACCATAATGCAACCAGGACCTACCTAGGGAATCCATGTTTTGGTAAGCTCTACCACCAAGTCGTGACACTTCTAAAATAGATATGACGGTTCCGTGTCACCACCGGATGGGATCGATCCTATAGCATAAGAAAAAGGTAACGAGATGCAAAAGTTGGGGTGATAGCCTAACCTATATGCTCAAGTTAATTTTTGAAAAAGAAAAAAAAATTATGGACCGTCAATATTTTTTCGAAACTCGAAAAAAAATGTCCCAATACATGATCAAATCCCTCCCATATAACTCCTGGATCACTCAAAATGGTTTTTGGTATAAAGAAACTGATAAGGGGGCCCAAAAAAGTGACAAAAAGAGGCCAAAAAGTCTATAAATAGAATCTAGCAGCTCATTATCACCATTGCTGATTTGGAAATTGACTCTGGAGCCAAAAGACCCCCTTTGCCAAAGATTGTGATTCCGGGAGCTACAGTGGACGAAACAGAATTCTTCTTGGACCAAGTAAGTACAAACTTCCTTATCTAGCTATTCAATACTTCCTTCTTAGAATTTAGTTGATTTTGTGGGTGGGCATCGACCTCAAAAAGGTCGGCCCTAGGTACACGCAGGCTGTCCAAAGACAGCCCGTGGGTACACGCGTGCAGAGTAAAGTCAGCACGTGTGTAAATGTGACTGTCGCCTCGACAGGCCACGTGTACCCCCCTATATTGATGAAAAAGTAAATGAAAACATGTATTGACCCTCCTTTACCTTGTTGTGTTGGCAGGGTGTATGTTCAGTGGAGGGAAAGGGAGCACGAGGCCGCCAATGAGTTAGTGGCTGCAAATCCGAATGTTGTGGCCGTGCTGATGCAGTGCGGTTTGCTAAAATTATTTTTATGTCTGTTCATGTGCACACAACCAAGGCTACTGAATGCCTTGGCTGATTACTGGCACCCTGATGCAGAGGCGTTCATGCTAGAGGGGAAATCCTTGGTGCCCACCACCGAGGATATTTACTTTCTGACTGGCCTCTCAAGGAGAGGGGAGCTAGTCAACTTTCAGACTTTTCCTGTGGGGCCGAGCAAGGTCTCGGAGCTGATAGATGAGTACTGTGAGGCTGGGACCGATCATAGAGGTTCCTCAGTACTTGTTAGCAAGATTACCAGCCTTGCACTACAGACTATCATGTTGCTTATTGGGAGGATTACCGGCTCAGCAGTCGTGCATCAGGCTTTGCACGCACAGATGAACTGTGTTATTCAGTGCATGAATGCATAAAATTTTTATTGGAGTACCACACTGTTGGAATGTATGAAGAGGCAATTGACAGATTGGTGACAGCGGACACATAGGAACTTTGGGTTTGGGACCATCCTATGTTCGTTCTTTTTCAATAGAGTTTCGTGCTTCAGTCCTCGGCTGACAGTACGAGGACATCTGGCCACTTTCCCCGTAGTATGCAAATGGGCAGTGTTACTGCCGCGACAGGGTGGTGGAAGGACCGTGGAGGCCTTCAACGATGACTGTTTTGCTTGGATGTCATGACAGATCCCTCCTATAGAGGACTACCCATATAGGGGATCGACTTCTCTAGAGATCCAGAGATACCAGTGCCTCCTGGTGAGGAGCAAGGGGAGATGGGTAAGTCTCCACCTGTATAGGTTTTTTATTTTTGCTTGCATATGTAATTTTTATATCTTTTTATATATATATATAATTTTTGTATGTCATAGTATTTGATGGGTGAACATTTATTGGATGCAAGTGTGGGACCCATGCGACCTGCCAACTATGCATCGAACAGGCGTCGCCCACTGCCAGAAGCCGTAGCTGTCGCCGTTGGAGGAGCAGCAGTAGCAGGGAACCTCCTAGCAGGAGAGGCCGAGAGGGTTCTTAGGCAAATTGAGCGAAACTTCATTGTGCTCACTCGCACATTCCATATGGCAGAGATAGAGGACCTATCGTTGTCCATGCAGACTCATGTTGTGGGGGCACCTCGGACATGGGTCCAATTGTTTAGGCGTTTGGCCCGCGTTGTAGATGACTATAACAGGGCCCATAGGCCCTGAACATATTTTAGACTTTTATGTGCCACGAGCACTGATATGTATATATGTTTTGAGGGCATAAGCCTGGTGACTCGTTACTGTTCCCACTTTTGAGGCACTTGCACCCATTTATGTACTCTGAGGATTTTATGATGTTTATTTATATTTTTTATCTCTTTTTGTATCTTATGGATTATGTGTGCAAAAATGTATTTACATGTTGATTTCCATGATCTTTTTATATGTGGGCAAGATGCCAATCTAGAATGTGATTAGCTAGAGTATTTGTGATTTGGTTTAATCTCCTAGGAATATGAAAATATGTAATATAATCAAAGTTTTGTTCTAAGAGGCGTACCCTAAGGAATCGTCGGTGTAAAGTTGGATCATGAACCCGGTATATTCTGTTTAGCTACGACACAACCAGTTGAGTGTCTAGATAGACCCAGAGGCGAGAGATACCCAATGACAATGTGTCACGAAGAAACTCAATGACTGCACTATACTCGGCAACATTATTTGTGGTGTCACCTAAGCGTATACCTCTAGAAGATAACAACTGACCCTGTGGTGTAAAGATTACCCAAGCTGCGGAGGCAAGCCTCTCTGTGTGTCGACTAGCCCCATCCACATACCCAACGAACACCTTGGACTCACTTGACATCTGCCATATTGACGAAAGATAACATCAATGACACGTCCATAACACTTTTTAAAAGAAATGTAAAAAAGTAATAGTACAAATACTATACATATGTTACAAAAAGTTACCCATAGTGACCTTTCTATGAGTAATACTTCTTGAGGTAGAGGCCATTCTAGGCTCCGCCAAAGCATTCCCTTCAAAATCGACCAAATGATAAGCGCCCTTTTTTAAAACCTCTTTGATAATGAAGGGTCCAAACCACATGGGTTTAAACTTTCCTGCCCCCAGGCGGTCCTTATCTTGGTCATAGACCAGGACAAGGTCACCCTCAGAAAAAATCCGAGGACGAACGGACCTATCATATTGGCACTTGACCTTATGTTTATGAGCCTCGTTGGCCAGGGCCGCATCGTGATGCTGCTCATCAAGCTACTCAAGGTGTACTAACCGCTCTTCAAGTGGAGAAGTGTCTGGCAATAATTGTACTGCCAATTTCAGAGATGGGATTTGACATTCAATGGGCAAGACTGCCTCCAGCCCGTAAACGAGTTGGAAAGGTGAGAAAGCGGTTGCAGTCCTAACTGAGGTTCGATAAGCCCATAATGTCGAGTATAACATCAAATGCCAGTTTGACTTGGCTGAGTTGATAGTTTGTTGTAGAATCGTTTTAAGAGTTTTGTTTACAGCTTCCACCTTCCCATTGGCTTGGGGATAGTAAGGTGATGAATGTTCTTTCCATAACCCAAGCTTTGACATTAACTCAGTCATCATTTGATTCTGAAAGTGACTGCCATGGTCAGTGACAATCTCTCTTGGGACGCCGAACCTTGCTATAATTTGGTTGAATAAGAAGAGAGTTGCAGTCTCTCCATCATCTTTAAATGTCGGCATAGCTTCGACCCACTTAGTGAAGTAGTCGACAGCTACGATGATATAGTGGTGCCCCCTTGTTGATGGGGAGTTGCATGTAGTGTAATCAATCCCCCACTTAGTGAAGGGACCGACTGTGATGACAGGAAACATGGGAGTTGGATGTGCCCTCATCTTCCATGAGAAGATTTGGCACGGATGGCACTTCTTGACCAACTCGATACAATCTTTCATAAGTGTGGGCCAGAAGTAGCCTGCTTGTAAAATCTTTTGGGTTGTTTCCAACCCAGATAAGTGACCGACACAAGCTCCTATATGACAATCGTTGAGCATGATGACGGCCTCCTCATGAGTGATACATCGACGCACAATGCAGTCTACACCTCTCTGATACAACGTATCATTGAGTATGAGATAATTCTTAGCCTGATGTCGTATCCGTCGACGCTCGTCATGAGAAGTAGAGGTGGGGAACTTCAAAGTCTGGAGATAGATTAGTATATCTCTGTACCAGGGGTCTAAAGATTCAATCAAGAACATATCCCCCTGGATAAGTGATTCCTCAGGCACAACGTCACCTGACTCAACCGGAAGCTCCGAAATAAGTTCCGCGAAGACCAATGACTTCTTGGACTTTGTTGAAATGAACTCTAAGTCAAATTCTTGGAGGATGACCATCCATCTAATGATTTTTCCACCGATAACTCATTGTGTCAACATGTACTGGAATGGATTCATGACAGCGACGACGGTGGTCTTACGAAATAGAACATAGTGACGGAACCGTTGGACAGCATGAATTGCTGCCAACGCAAGTTTTTCGAGATGGGAATAATTAAGTTCCGGTCGTACGAGGCCTCAGCTCAGGTAATAGATCACGTATTCTGAAAATGAATCATCTTCCTGAACTAAAACCATGTCTATGGTTGACTCTGCGGCAGCCAAATATAATAAGAAGTCTTTGTTATAATTAGGTGGTCGTAGCAGAGGTGCGGTGGTGAGGGCATGTTTTAATGCATCGAAAGAGCATTGAGCGGCTTCATCCCAAAAAAAGGGAACATCTTTATTCAGTAAATGCATAAAACCCTTGGTGATTTCGGCATAGTTGACGATGAAGCATCGTAAGAAGTTCTCCTTGCCTTGAAGACTTTGAAGTTGTAAGATTGTGCGTGGGGGGGGAAACTGGATTATTGCCTCCACCTTGAGAGGATCCACCATGATCCCTATTGTTGACACGATGAAACCTAACAAATGTCCTGACGTGACGCAAAAGCTGCACTTGTTGGGATTCAAGCGAATCATGAAGTAGCGACAGCATTCGAAGATTAGTCTGAGGTGTGTAGGATGATCCTTTCGCTTGCGAGAGCGTGATTCTAAATCATCTAGATAGGCCTCGACTATATGTTTGAGGTCATGAAACGCAAAAGACATGGCCCGCTGGAAAGTGGCTCCAGCATTCTTAAGGCCAAAAGGCATCTTACGATAGGCGAATGTACCCCATGGACAAATGAATGTCGTTTTGTGTTGGTCTTCAGGTTTGATTTGGATATGATTATATCCTGAAAAACCATCCATGAACAAAAAGGCTTCACAACCGGCACATTCATCAATGATCTGGTCAATGAATGGGGTTGGAAAATTATCTTTTGGACATGCCTTGTTCAAATCACAGAAAACGATACATACACGAATCGTGCCTTGTTTTTTATTGACTGGCATAGGGTTTGAAACCCATTGAGTCAAATGGATAGGGTAAATGAACCCTTCCTTGAGAAATTTCTCAACCTCAATCTTGATGGTTGTTGCTTTCTTAGGATTGACTAGACGATTTTTTTGTCGAACAGGCTTAGCATCAGGATACATTGTGATTTCATGTTCAACTATTTTTGGATTGATACCTGGCATTTCCTCATAAGACCAGGCAAAAACGTCGCAGAATTCTTTGAAAAGATTCGTGTAAATTTGAATCTCTTCGGGGGAGAAATCCGCTCCGAAGAAATCATTCTCCACGACGCCGGGGTTTTGGGAGATGTTGATAGGTATAATTGCAGCGATAGTCGCCATATTTCCCTCAGCATAAATTTCCTGTGTAACTAAGAGATTAATAGGACACGGCTGATCTCCCATCATGGTGATAGTGAATTCTCCTGCCTCGATTCGGCTTAACTCTGGGAGGAAATATGATCTATGATGAAGATCCTCCTAAGGTTTGTTCAGACTAGTCATTGCTTTGATTACTGCTTCGTCGGAAGGCAAGACTAAGTCTAACGAATCGGTGGTAGCAAGAGAACCCTGAGCCCAAATAGGCTCGAGAAGTGGATCCAACTCTTGTGCGGGGGTCGGATCAGGGTTTGTTGAAGCTTGCTGGACTAAAGAGTACGCTACTTCAATGGTGGACAAGGGCATGGACATGCCAGAGTGCCCTGTCTCATCCATCGTGGCTGATGGGGAAGGAAGAATCCACGGATCCTCAAAGTAAGTCGTGCGGAACGACGAAACTTGAAAAATCTCATCCTTGTGGTGAGAAGATATAAACTTGACATTGTCATGAGGAGGTGGGTAATTGAAGGTACCCATCAAGGATGGGCACAAACCAACTCCTATGTTAACGACACCAGCTTGAGGATTATCAATCATGGGAACTGTGGATGCCCCCAAAGTTGGGTCAGGTCTAGAGAAGGACAATTGATCGATGGTCACTATCTGGCCTTCGTGTGGAAACAACAAGACTCGGAAAAGTGTAGCAACCAAATATTGCATAGCATAAGTCCAACTCCGACCTAACAAGAGGTTATATTTGAGGGGAGCGTCGACTACCTCTACTTCAACGCACACGGTCTTCCCTCCTAACTGAACAGGGAAAGAAGGAACGATGCCATGTGGTCGGAAAGAACGACCGTTGAACGCAGTGAGGAGGGTAGGTGATGGAGACAAAGTGGGCTAACCAATGGTTTTCCAACATGCTAACGACATAATGCAAGTCAAAGCGCCCTCGTCGACCACTGTGCAGAAGATATTGCATGTAAAAGTTTTCGTGGGATGAGCCACTACTATCTGAAATTCTACGTGGTAAGGCAGATGAGGTTTTAAGTCGGTTGTATCTAGCATGATGGTACCCGGGTTACAAGTCTTGGTAGATCCTAAAGAAGTTAACAAGGCTTTCCTCTGAGCAGGGCAGCTTTGGAGGACCTCCAAAGCGGACATCGCAAAAGGGGTTTGTGATAAATCTTCCACCACAGAGTAATTTTGGGCGGCCCTTGCATTTGGGTTGTGAGAAGCTTTCTTAAATGCACCCTTTGGAATGCGTGTCATCGTTTCTCCCAACGTCTTCTCAATCTGCAGAGGAAGAGATGGGAGTTTGGCTTCTTTACCCTTCTAAGAGGCGCTTGGCTTACTATAGTTGTGCGCTCTAATCATTATTAAATCATCACCCCTAACCATATATACATTCGCTGATGAGGAATTGTTTGGAGGAGGGCAGGTTTCTTGGCTACCCCCTTCGGCACTTGTAGAGGCTTGAGTTAAATTTTGTCCATGCTGAAAGGGATTAGTCAACACGGCTTGTTGTTGTTGTGTGACAAACTTTTGGGCCTCTACAAGTCGAGGACAAATATGGGTCGGGTGGTCCTTCGCACACAAGTTGCATGGATACCTCACCTTCTATTTTCTGTAGTGCCCTTGTCAGCATTATCAGTGGGTTTTTTCTCCCCCTTACCCTTTTTTCATTGTTTTTTCTTCCCTTCAGGCTACTGGGTGGCCTTTGGGTTAGTCGTCTGCACGGAGTGTAATTCCGACGTTTGGGTAGGAGGAGTAGACAAAGCAGTAGTCTGGCTGGCCACTGAGTGTTGGATAGATAACTGTTGCAATTTCTTTGTCAATTGTTCAGCAGGCTTGGTTTGGGCTGAACCAACAACACCATCGACATGTGGTCCAGCTCTCTGTCTAGTTTTATCCAGAATCGATCGTGGTGCATTCGGCAAGATGTTGTATAATAAACCAGACTGAGAATAGATGAGCTCAAACTGTTGATCCCTCATGATGGCATCTTCTTCGGAGAAAACTCCAGAAGTTGCGACATCCTTGGATAATTGCGATACAAAAGACTTAAGGAACCACTCAAGCAGGAATGCTGGTGGGACTGGTACTTTGATTAGACTCTTCTGGCGTCTCCACTCTCGGATATGATCAGAGATATGGTCTGTTGTTGTCTGTTAGAAATTGGCGAGCAACTCTGTGCCAGCGTCGTATCTTACAAGTAACTGGAAATGGTTAAGGAAGGCCATCACCAGTTTACCAAAAGAAAAGTATCTTGAGGGATCGAGCTCGATGTACCATTTCACGGCACTCCCAATAAGAGTGCATTGAAACAATCGCAACTGGACGGAGTCATCTTTCAATGAGTTAGATGAACACCAAAGATGGAAGGTAGTCACGTGATCACCTGGATCTTTGTTAGGATTGGCATCGAACTTTGGAATGTCTGAAGGCAACTTCGTTGGCATAGGAGGCCAATGTGGATCGTGAAAAATAGGATCATTTAACAACCTTGTCAAATCTGGCAAGTGTAATGTCACCAAGAATGGTAGTTTGGGTTGCTGCTGATAGCCTGGGAAAAAGGGTCATGGAGTTTGACTGGCACCAGGTTGCCAGGAAAAGTTTGGCTGCTGGCCCGGGTTCTGGTAGAAACCATGGCCCTGACCAACGTAAGGATTTTGCATCTGTGGAGACATCATTGGTTGATTCCCCATAAAGGACATCGGATGTTGGGCATGCATCGTGTTTGAAGGACTTTGGGAAGGATTACCCCATGCCGGTCCTGATGGGAGAGGCATAGAAGTCTGTCCAGGGTTCCATTGACTGTGGAAAGAATTACCCCAGAACGACATTCCAGAGGAGGGAACGGATCCTTGTCCTGAGTTCCAAGGTCTTGCTATATGTTCCCCTAGCGCAGGAATAGTACCCTGTGCTGGAGTAGACTATCCAAAAATGGGAGTGCCCCAAGATGGGAAAGTGGTGGATGAAAAATTGTTGTTACCAAATGTTCCATTCTAAACAAATGGTGACAAACCGACCGGCATAGTTTGTGCAGGTGTTCCTTGACTCCTGGCTCCAAATGAACTAGTGTGTGTAGGCTGCCCGGCGGACTGCTGATGCAAACCACCTAGCGAAGGGGACGAACGAGAGATATGACCTCCAGCGTAAGGAAAAGATTTAAAAGGGACAGGAATGCCCCCAAGTTGACCTTGCAGAGGATCGTTAGAGCTCCCTGCCCCCAGACCCAAAGTCTGTAAAGTGGAGTGAGTGAGTGTAGGACTTGTACCCGAGCTAGGCATACTGTAGGAGAACGGAGAGTCTGTCGCACTGGGTGTGAAAGGAGTTGTGGCCACCGTGATAGATGGGATCGGTCCACTGTGCGACGTAGTTGTGGTCGAGACCATGGTGACCTGGACCGACGATGGCAAGTTAGGAGATGCTTCTCCTGTGGTAGAAATGGTGGTGGGAATGGAATAATTACCAGAGGAAGTAACAACATTTGTTTCCATAGCTACGTGAGGCACTGACAGGTGTTCGTAAAATTGAATTGGTACAATAACTTGTGGCCAAGTATCAGTGGTTGGGGTTTCAACCGAACCAAGATTGGCGGTTGATTCCTCCGGGAGTTGTGCGGGCACAATGGTTTGTAACCCAGTTGCTTCGAAAGACCCTTGTTGGTCTAGCTTCCACCTCAATAGTGGCAGGGGTGGCTCCAGTATAACCGGCGGCAGGCCCTGAAGCCTTCGTGACCGGCGCAGCTCAGGATCCTCCACTGTGTGAGAATATCCAATACACGCTAAGGTATTCTACACGTTCAAATAGTAACACATGCTAAAAAGAAGCCCCTAAGAGATAAGACAAGCAATCACTAACTATTTTGAAGAACAGTTACAACAACCAACACTAGAGCAACTTACCGGTGCAAGTGAAACTCAAATACGAAAGAACCCTCTGGGTATAATCTGCAAAGCGTGGACCGACGTCTGTCCTAGGTACTGTGGTATACCCCCGCAGTCACCTATGTATGTCCCTAAAAAGATTGGCAACTAGTTTGCCAGCACGCGAACAGTCACCAGGCGGGTACAGTCGAAAGTCGGGTAGACCACAATGAGCAGGGTATCAAGCCTGAAACCTATCAAGGGTATCGAGAGAAAATGGTCTGGAAGAAAACTGAGGACCTTGAATGGATTCGAGACCCACGAAGCCCTGTGGAAAATGCAAACGACGGAATCCCACAACAAGCCCTCGATATGTGTTCTCCACTACGCTTGGTCCGGCTTTGGAGGGGTTATCTTCGCTACCTTTCCTTACGCGACCTCGTGTTTAGCCCCTGTATTAGAGGGGGATCCTGAATAAATTCCATGAAACTGGACTTCTACACTCCCTATCCTAGACTCCAATGTTTGGTTTTGAGTGGCCTTGGAGAGTTTCCTCTCCAACCTAATCCAAGGCCCTAGTCCTGAACTAGTATATGAACCCTACAAACAAAAAGTGTAATAGATTTTAAGTTAGCGTTGATTTTATGGGATTTTTTACGTCATGAGGTATGAAGGTGAAACTGATGATGTGTAAAGACTCAAAGCAAAAACGAATGAAAAAAGCTGGAAACAAAAACTTTTACTAAATGCAAAAATCAACAACTTTTCACAAAGAAAGACTTATTTTTCTTTTCAATTTTTCTAAGATTTCATGCAGCAAACATAAAGGAATTTCACTCGACTACGATCTACTTATGCTCTAAATGCACTGCAAAAACTTATGAACAAAAAGACTTCTCCCTAGCTATTGATGCATAAACACAATCTTCAAACAAAGAAGAAAATGAAAATATTTTTTTTCTTTTTTTTATTTTATTTACGTGCAAATCAAGCAACAAAGGGAAAATACCGACAAGCCTAAAACCAATAAAAACAAAATTCTGGCTTAAAGCACAGATCGAAAAGAATTAGAGCAAAGACACACAATGGCAATCAAGAAAACAAAGACTCTTACGCTTGTCTAAAAACCATAAAACAAAATTTTTCATTTGATCTTTTCTATCAACTATCAACTAAGAAAAAATAGGCTAAGGGTAAGAGGCCCTAACCTACTGACTGTTCAACCCTAGACTCAAACACCTAAGAGGAACACTTCTCACCAAAGGGGGGATAACTTCCCCACTTTGATTGAAAAGCAACCTGTCAAGCACGCTACCATCACTGAAACAGCACGCGTGCGAACGCGTGTTGAGCCAAAATAGAATGCGTGTACACGCGGGCTGACCTTGTACAGGCCGCGTGTATGTATAAACTCTAAGACAAAAATAAACACAATTAGCCCAGACCAGGAAGAGGCCTCTGGTATTGATAACCAAGGTCTCTTGCAGGTTTGGATGCTTCTTCTAACAGAAAAGAAAAAATATTTGCAAGGAATAACAAAACGCAAAAAGACAAACTGAGACAAGACTGTGAACCAGCAAGACTCAGACAAGATCCAGAAAACCCCCTGAGAATGTATAATTCTGACAGGAAAGAGGAGGACTGCCTCTTAAGCTTTCTGATTTCCTACATGCTACTGAAACCACTATAGCTAGAGTTCACACGCGGGTTGTAAAAGGTTAGGGCGCGGGTACACATGTTCAGGCCTTCTGCAGGCCGCGTGTACCTCTGTGTGTCCCGAAAATTACCGTCAAGCAACAGTCAGGGAAAAACTGGTATGAAGAACTAGGCTCCCTGCTAGCTCATGCCTTACAGAAAAAGACAAGCAAAGAAATAGAAAATCTAATCTCTTAAACTACCCAAAAACTCAACTAAATCCAGAAACCCTAAAGAGTATCTTCCCCAGTACGGTCACCAATTCTATTGTTGGGAAAAATACCCTATGGACTAGCAAACTAGGGTCAGACTTGCATGCAGATTTTTGACCGTAAAAGAAATTACTTTTTATCCTACCACCCAAAACTTAAACCCCTCTTTCGTGATACATGCATGGAAAGGCACTACTAACCTTTTTACTGATGTTTGGTGTAGATCCTTTGTTGCACTTTGCCCACTTGCTTGCTCTGCTCCTTCCAAAGATAATCCTACAATCAAGACAAACCACTACGCATGCATGCTATTTTTCTACTTGAGGGTTAGAAATTAAGCATAAATTAAACAAATCATAGATAACTCATGCATTGGGACGGGAAAAGTATTCTTTTATTATTTTCAAAATGAATCAACTTACAATCAAAGTCGAGACCGACCACTGCTCCTTGATCCTGATCCTGGGCTCCTCCTCTTCTTTTGTCCTCCAACTGCTTTGCGTTAATTCTCCTTAGGATTGAGGAAAGGCTAAAGGGTTGGGACAAATGGACTCGGAAAATGGGTAGAGTTTCTTCGTTATAATTTTTCCTCTTCCAAATGGTACCCCTACCCCTTCTTTTATAGGCTAGAAGGAGCTAGGGTTTTGGATGAACTCTCGGCCATGCATGGCCGGGATTTTCAGTTAACTGACCCATAGCTTTTTGTCCCGTCGGAAACTTTCCTATTTTTGTGTTTTGTTAAGTAAACGCAAGTTGTAGTAGGCCTGCCAGTGTTCACACGCGTACAGTAGTGGGTTAGGGCGTGTGGGCCTTGACCCAAGAGGATTTTCAAAGAGGTTCTTCAGCATATGTTTTGGCAATGAAGGGATATGAGTTGGTCTGATGCCAGGTAAGCATGTGTGGTGCAATTTATGGTTATAACACATGGCCACTATGCGAGATAAGGTATACAATTTAAGTTCCCTATCATAGGCTTCCTTTGCCTTTACCATCTCTTGCTTGTAAGCTTCCAGTTCTGATCTTAGAAACTCATTCTCTTGTAAAAGAGAAGTCGTTGTTGGTTCTGGTTGTTGATCTGTCATAGGTGTATCAAGAGGGGTGACTGGTTTTTGTGTAACAGTCACAACCTTAGTAGCTAGTTCTTGTAGAGTAGCTACAAAATCAACAGTTGATTCTTGTGTTTCAGCTACTTGATGTAAAGAAAATAGTGTTGCAGCACCCTGGGCATCTGATTCTTGTATTTCAGGAATAAAATCAACAACTAGTTCTTGTGTTTCAGCTATAGCTGGTTCTTGTGTAACATCTATAGCTAGTTCTTGTGTAACAGCTATTGAATGAGTATTTGTTTCTTGTGTGACAGCTACTGAATGAGTAGTTGGTTCTTGTGTGACAGCTACTTGATGTAAATAAAATGATGTCACAGCACCCTGGGCATTTGATTCTTGTATTTCAGGAATAAAGTCAGTAGCTAGTTCTTGTGTTTCAGCTGTAGTTGGTTCTTGTGTAACAACTACTGAATGAGTAGCTGGTTCTTGTGTGATAGATACTGAATGAGTAGTTGGTTCTTGTGTGACAGCTACTTGATGTAAAGAAAATGATGTTGCAACACCCTGGGCCTCTGGTTCTTGTGTTTCAGTGCCCGTGGGTGGAACAGGTAAAAATTTGGGGATTTGGGAGGGTGGAGGTGTATGGGCTTTTAGAAAAATGAGTTGTGGGTTTAGGGTAGTGGCAGTAGTTGTTTCTTTGGTTGAAGCCCTTGTTCGTATTTTAGGTAAAAAGGCAGGAAAAGTAGTAGTTTGCTTCTTTCTTTTGCGAGTGGTTTTTTCCTCAGTGATGGAGCAAGGAGGGTTATCAGGTTTATCTGCTTCAGAATCATCGCTAAGAATATGAATAGTAGGAGTAGATGATTCTGGTAAATTGTGGTGTGGACTTGGTATGGTAGGAGGGTTAATTGGATCAATTGGATCTGTAGGTAGATTAATAGGTATTTTCGGAGGGTCAGGAAGGTTTTGTGGTTGCTCTTCATGAGGATTTTCAGGATGTTAAACAGCTTCCTGAGGGTTTATGGGTGGATTGTTTAGGAGAGGGTTTTGTTGGGAAAAACCCTTTTGGATGAGTAATTGAACGAGATGGTGATGGGTGAGGGAAAGGATGGGATTTTTAACCTGTCTAAAATAATGCGACATATTTCTAAGACATTCGAGCAGATAGTAAGGAATATTCACCAGTCTAGCATGTCGTAAATGAGATAAAAAGACAAAGTTGTACTGGTAAACTACCTGGTATCGGCCTTCACAGGTAAGGTAGTGCTTGACAAACTTTGCAACTTTCGGCTAAGGAGGCGGCAACGAGCTAAGTCGAACACCCTGGGCTTTAGGCTCAACTTGTTCTCCTGGCAAGAGAAAATCCTGTTGGGCATTAAGAATAATGTGTTTTCGGCTGAACCAGCGAATGCCAGTGACGGGAAGACCCAAAACCTGTGCTATATCATCCTCTGTGACTAGAATCCGAACCCCTTGAACAATAGAATGGTCTTCTTGAAGATTCCAAGCAAATTGAAGAACCTGTTGTTGATCAAATCCCTGGAGCCTCTGAAAATAACCCAGCCAGCCTGCTTGCTAAAAGATTTGGTAGACTTCTAGATACAATTATAGCAAGGTTATCATGGAAGGTTTGTATCATATAACAGGACCTCCCATAGCTATTCAGCTCAGTAAAATTCATAGTCATAGAGCCAATTAACCGCACCTGAACAAAGTAATTTTTGTGGATGAGGGCATGTAAATGATGGTGAAAAGACGAGATAATGGGTAAAAAGAAGTGATGGTAGTCAGTTCGTGTGAAATGATGGCATAAAGTTTTGATATTCCCCCCCCCAACTACGTCTGGAATAATGACTTTAAGTGTATGGGGATCATGGTAATAATGAATCAGGATCTTCTCATTAGCCATAGTTCAATTGTATTTACATATAAAGTTTACATACCTCATCTTTACCTTTGATTCGTACTTCGAAAAATATAGTTCCTGTTCATAATAGATCTGCAGTAATCATGGGAGAAACTTTGGAATTATGAGAGAAATTGTATCAAGAGTTTGTTTAATCATGGGAGAAGGTAGTGCAAGGACAGAATGTAGTATGAAAAATAGGAGAAGTGAGAGCGAAAGAGCTGAAGATGTTTTTATGACAGGAAATGTTGAATAGTCATGTCTTAGCAACGGAAAAATGGGCAATGTTGAAAAAGTGGTGTTTCAGCAACAGGAAAAGAATGGAAAAATGTTGTTGAAGAGTGATGTTTTAAAAATGGAAAATGTTGCTGAAGAAATGGTGTTTCAGCAATGGGAAAAATGGGGAAAAATGTTGTTGAAGAGTGGTGTTTCAGCAATGGGAAAATGGCGAAAAATGTTGTTGAAGAATGGTGTTTCAGCAATGAGAAAATGGGGAAAAATGTTGCTGAAGAGTGGTGTTTTAGAAATGGGAAAATGGGGGAAAATGTTGTTGAAGAGTGGTGTTTCAGCAATGGGAAAATGGGGAAAAATGTTGTTGAAGAGTGGTGTTTCAGCAATGGGAAAATGGGGACGGGGAATGGAAAAGAAAAAAAATGAGAGGGGATGAATGATGGGGATGTTGAATGGGAAATGAAGATGAATGGATTGAAGAAAGAGGGAGCAATGCTTCACAAGATGAAGCTTGGATCTGCTTGTAGTAAGATTGTCCTTTCTTGGTAGGCCTTTTCTGGATCGAGAATCTGCAAAAGAATCAATTGTAACATGCCATCCTTTGGCAGGGATTATTAGTAAAAGAAATTTAATCTAATACTAAAGAAATAAAATTTAGAAAAATTAAATGCAATGAGGGGAAGGAGGCTCCTATAAAAAGAGATAATGTGAATCTGCCACACATGTGGCCTTAAAATCTTCTTTGTAAATGGGGCGTTGGTATAGATGGAGCCGATGACCATTCACTAATAATGGTGTTTTAGAGTCATCAATTGTTAGGAGCCTTACTATTACATTGGGGAAAACAGTATCCACTTCGTAAGGTCCTAGCCATCTTGTACGTAGTTTCCCTTGAAATTCTTTAAATCGAGAATCATACAATAAAGTCCAATTACCTTTTTGGAATTGCTTATGCTTGATGATTTTATCATGCCATTTTGTTCTTTGTTGTTGAATCATAGTTGTCTGGTGAATGGCATCTAATATTTTTTCATCCAATTCATTAAGCTGTTGCAACCTGGTTGTTTGTGCATCAGTCAAATTAAGGTTAACAACAAAAGAAGTCCTTAAGGTTTTGATTTCAAATTCCACAAGAAAGACAACACTTTTTCCATAAACTAATTCATAGGGGGAGAATCCTGTAGTATTTCTCCAGGTAGTTCTGTAATCCCATAATGCTTCAGGGAGCCTTTGAGACCAATCCTTCCGGTTTTCCTTCACTATTTTTGTGAGAATGGATTTTATTACTTTGTTTGTGCTTTCCACCTGTCCATTATCTTGGGGGTGGTATGGTGTAGTCATTCTATGATGAATATGATATTTTTGAAGGGTGGTTTTAAAACCATGAGAGGTGAAAGGAGGTCCTCCATCTATGACTAATTCTCGAGGCACTCCAATTCTGACAAAGATATCTTCAAAATAAGAAATCTAGAACAACTTCTTCAGTAGCTCTATGGAGTGCTTTAGCCTCCACCCATTTGGTCATATAATCTGTGTAGACCAATATATAATCCTTTTGTTTGGATGGAGGGTTAATGGGTCCTACAAAGTCTAAGGCCCATCTTTCAAATGGTTCGAGTACTACCTGGGGGTTTAATGGCATTTCATCTCTATGATTAGGTTGACCCATTCTTTGACATCTATCATAGGCCTGAACATATTTCTTTGCATCTTTAAAAAGTGAGGGCCAATAATAACCCATCCTGAGAATTTTATGTGTCGTTCTTTTATCAGCAAAATGCCCTCCACAAGGGCCATCATGACAAGATTTTAGTAAATTATAAACCTCATCTTCTCTAATGCATATTCAGATTTCTTGATCAAGTCCTGTGTAGAAAAGACACCCACTTATCCAGCTATATCGAGCACTTTATTGAATTATTTTTCTTTTCTCTCGGTGGGATAGGTGTGGTGGTAACTTCCCTACAACCAAATAATTAACAATGTCTGCATACCATCATGAGTGAGCAGATACTGCAAATAAATATTCATCATGACATGAATCATCTACTGGAGTATTATCATCAGGTGTTAACTGAGAAATAAAATCAACAACTACATTTTATTTTCCTGGTCGATCCACAATTGTAATATCAAATTCTTGTAATAATAGTAACCATCTGGTGACTCGAGCATTTGTGACATATTCGTTCATTAAATATTTAATAGTTGAGTGATCAGTATGGACAAAAGTAGAATATCCAATGATGTAATGTCGAAATTTATTAATAGCATAGATAACTACTAAAAATTCCTTTTCAGTGACTATATAGTTAAGTTCAGCATGACTCATATTCTTGCTAATGAAGTAGATAGCATAAGGGAGATGATTTTCTTCTTGTCCCAAGACAACTCCTATTGCAGTATCCAAAGCATCAGAGGATATATGAAAGGGAAGTTCCCAATCAGGTCCCCTTAGAATAGGAGTTGTATATAATTGATGTTTGAGTGCATCAAATGCTTCCTGGCAAAGATTAGTCCACTTGAATTCAACATTTTTCATAAGTAACACAAACAAAGGAGAAGCTATTTTGGAATTTTTTTTGATAAATCTTCTATAGTATCCAGCATGTCCTAAGAAACTTCTCACATCTATTTGGGTTTTGGGAATAGGAAGGTTCTCAATGACTTGTATCTTGGATGGATCTACCTGAATTCCTTGAGATGAAATAAAATTTCCAAGTACCACTCCTTCACTCATCATCATATGACATTTTTCGGTGCTTAAGGAGAGGTGGGCTTGTATACATCGGTGAAGTACTTTCTCAAGATTTTGTAGTGCTTCCTCAAAAGAGACACCATAAGGGGTAAAATCATCCATAAAAATTTCCATAGTCATTAATCATATTAGAAAAGATTCCTATAACTGCTCTTTGAAAGGTTGTTGGTGCATTACATAGTCCAAATGGGAGGACTCTATAAGCAAAAGTTCCCCAGGGGCTAGTAAAAGTGGTCTTATCATAGTCTTGGGGTGCAATTTTGATCTGGTTATACCCACTGAAACCATCTAAGAAAGAGAAGAATTTCTTCCCTGTCAAACTATCTAACACCTAATCAATGAATGGTAACGAAAAGTGATCTTTTTGAGTGGCTTTATTTAAGGCTCTATAATCTATGCACACTCTCCATTTCCTATTTTTCTTAGGAACTATTACCAACGGGGAAACCCATTCACTATCAGATATAGGATATATAAACCCTGCATTAAGCAATTTTTGAAGTTCCTCTTTAATAATTTCTCTTAAATTAGGGTTCATTCGTCGTTGATATTGACAGATCGGTCGACAATCTTCCTTGATATAGATACGATGAGTACATAATTCCCTTCATATCTGTATAGGCTTCCTTATGTTCAAGAAGTAACTTCATTAATTGCTATGTTTCAGCAACTGTCAAGTTGGGGTTTATATTTAGTGTTTTTCCAGGTTCAATTTCTACTGGTATACTTTTAGAAGAGATGGTAGCTGATGTTTGAGGTAGGTCTTCAGAGTTAAGATTTTCCTGGGTATCTGACTCCAAAACTGTAGCTAGTTGATTATGTGTTTCTGGAGTCACAGAGGAGGGTTCACAAACAAAATTATTAATTACTTCATCCTCAGTGGCATCTTTAAGGCTTAAGGCTTGTCCGATAGTCAAGATAGGTTGAGTAGTTTGATCATCATAGTCCACCCATAAGAAATTGTCATTATTAATCAAGGGTGTAGCATGAGGGTAGAGAGTAAGTTGTTTGGTCTCATATCCATTGGAAATTGTCATTGAACTTGATCTGCAGCTGATAAAGGCATCTATTGTGGCTAGCCAAGGCCTACCCAAAATTAGAGAATGACCCCCCAACTTTGTTTTAGGTTGTAATACCACAAAGTTAGCTGCATAATTCCAGGACTCAAATGAGATGATTAGGTCTTCAATAACTCCTTTCATTTTGATTATAGAACGGTCAACTAATTATAGAATGGTTGGGGTATCTCTGATTCCATTCTTTAGTTGTAACAGTTGTGAAGTTTCAAGAGTCATAATATTGATAGAAGCACCTAAGTCTACCAGAACTCGAGGAATTACTATTTTTCCAATTTGCACTGTGACAGTAGGATGGTCAGGATCACCATATTTAACTGGAGGATCTTTACCTGACATTAGTGCAGACAAATCACCCATGACATGAAATGTGAGGGGATCTTTAGTTTTCCTACCAGGTTTCTTAACACAAATGTCTTGCATAGTTCTGGCATAAATTGGTAAATCTCTTAGTGCTTGTAATAGTGGAATTTTGACATAGAGATTTTGTAATTCCCCTAGAAGATTGAAAGAAGGTGGCTTAAGAGTTTTAGTCAAAGATAAACGCTTAGGGAATGGTGGTTTCGTTGTTTCAGCAATAGTATTAGAGGATGGTTGTACCTCTTCGGGTGAATCGTTCTTTTTTATTTCTTCTTTATCAGAATCAAAAGAGGTAACATCATCAATGATAGGTTCTACTATTTTCCCAGATTGTAAATGAATATCATAGCATTGTGTAGGGAAAACAAAAAGTATAGGTTGGTTTTGAATATCAATACACTGCACAACCTTATTATTGGGGTTAGGGTTAGGTTGTACAGGTAGTTGGGGCCACATCATTTGATTATTCGATGGAGCACATGATGGTAAAGGGAGTGGTTGATGAAATTGTGATTGAAATTGAGGAAATTGATTTGGGAACGAGGGTTGTTGACCTCTCCAATTTGGATTCCATTGGTTAAGGTAAGGTTTTTGTTGTGAAGGCCAAGGTGTCCATATTGTTGGGTATACAAAGGGAGGGTTTGTTTGTTGCATGGGTGGGTAATTCATTTGATTGAAGGGTGGGTATTGCATTTGGTTAAAGGGAGGGTAATTTGCTTGAATAAAAGAAGGATAATTATTCCAATGATTAAAAAATGTAAATGGCATATTAGGATTCATACCTTGTCCCCGCGGTTTCCATTGCCTTCTCTGTGTCAACAGATAGACAACTTCAGCTTCTTCATCGGTTGGTTGTAGTGTTGCTTTGATTCCTGGTAAAGAAGGGCATTGTTGAGTTTCATGATCCTTATCACAAAGGGTGCAAATTGGCATTTTGTCCAATGGGCATTCCCTTAGTGGGTGCTTTTCTCTGCATTTGGAACAAAATATGGACAGAGCCGCTTCTGCTTCAGCTTGTTTCTTTTTAATATACAAGGTGTCAATTTGTGAAGCCAAAGAACTTAACATTTCAGTTTTAAAATCCTCAAGTAAATTACCTATTTCGGCTCTTGTTGCTCCTCCACTGGCTGATTTGTGAACTCTTGAAAATGTGGTATCCCTGTTGTTTGATCTATTCCGTGCAGCTCCTCTTGAACATCTTTTACACAGGTTAACAATTTCATCATATGATTCTTTAGATATGTCCCCTTTACCAAGCATATTCAACATATCTAGACAGTCATCCCTTACTCCTTTTAATAATATTGTTTTAAGAATATCTTTACTTACATCGGGGTGACTGGATCTTTGTATATTATATTGTAGCCTTTCCACAAAGTCCTCCAGGTTTTCATCCTCTTTATGTATCATCTTGAATAGTTCCTCTCTTTTTTCTCTTGTTCAGTAATAGTCTTGATATTTGTGCAGAAATTTATGTTTCATCTGATCCCATGTTGTGATTACATGACCTCCAAGACTCATGAGCCATCTTAATGCATTTCCCTTTAATGTTGCTGGAAATAGATTTAATTTTTGAGCATTGGTAATGTAATCATAACTTCTGCATAATATGTCAAACTCGAAAAGGAATTCATCAGGATCTTCAGAAGATAAACCATGAAAGTTAGGTAAATCTAAAAGTGGAATATTCTTCATGGGAGCTACTCCTCTAGTAATATCACCAATAGGAAATCCTAAGGTAGAAAAAGATTTTTCATCGTTTACCTCTCCTCCAGAACCTACCTGTTCTTCATGGTGTAGTTCTTCATTATACCCATCCATGGTTTCTTCTGTTTGTTCCCCTACTACACTTGCTTGATCCTCAATGTTTTTTGTTGGTTTCTCAACTGTCTCCATTTCAAAGTTCGCTTGAAAGGAAGGTTGAGGCCTTGGTTTTCGAGAGCTTGGTCGTTGAGGAACAAAATATTCAGATTTTGATATAATCTTGTCGATAAAATTCTTTCTTCCTCCCCTTCCTCTGCCCCTGCCACCTGTAGGGTCAGTTTCCTTGGGGGCTCCACTTCCTCTCATGCAATCTGTACATATGAAAGAAAAACATAAATGCTTTTGAAATCTATAATTGCCTTCCCCGGCAATGGCGCCAAAATGTTGGTCACTATAATTGTTTATTAATTAAAACAATCAAGTGTTACATAAATTGTCAACCCAGGGAAGTCTGTTTATTTCAAAGGCAATCACACACTGTATATGATCAATCTCAAAAGAAATCCAAAGTTGTAGTAAAAGTTACACTAATCACACCTTTCTTTGAACAGACTGAAGTTCTACTTTTAATTACAGTAAAAGCAATCTATCTATTGTAGAATCCAAGATTCAAAGGAAAATAATTATCAGAAGAATCTTGGATTACATTAAGAAACAACAAACTAGGGAAAAGGAACCTTTCAGCATACTGCAAAGAAGACTAACTATTATGTAACAGAGAACAGGACCCTATTCCCCAAAGTAGGAATCTTCAACACCTGTCTCTGACTATCACACTTTCATAAACTCATTCTGCAAACAGAATTACCAATCAAATTGATCAACAATTACCTAGGAATGAATTGTATGAAAAGGATGCAACAATCAGTTGAAACAGAGTTTCAGTAAAACAAAGTTTTAACAAGGCATGAATAAAAACAATACTTAACACACTATAGAAACTAATGGGTGAATCTTGTGAAGAAGGTGGGCCCTCTCCTTCTCACAATATTCCCCAGAAATGAAAGGGAACTAAGAAGAAATGCTCCAAATGATCTTTTATTCATCTATCCAATGTAAAAAGTTACAATATCAAAAGTGAACACGCTCCTTCTCTGTAATTCCCTTCTAGCTAAGCCTTTCGTAATCTCCCTTCTAATGTTAAATTATCCTCTATTTAAAGAGGAGAATCCTCTTAATACAATTAAGGATAAGATTACATGTGTATGTACAAATCCTATTCTTAGTCTGATCTAATCTTCTATGCTGGAATAGGATTTTCTGATCTTTCGTAGCAAAATTTCGTTACAGTGGTTGTAATGGTGCTGGCTTTGAGGTACAGTTGTTGCAGCTAGTGTAAAGGCTCCTTTAATTATCTTTTTTGTTACTGTTGTATGTGAAATATTGTTTCAGCATCGCAAATCACGGACTATTTCAGCAACGGGATTTGCGTACTGTTTAATTGTTTCAGCAATGTAGAAGCAACGATATATTATCTTTTCTTGTTACTGATATATATGAAATATTGTTTTAGCATCACAAATCACAGACTATTTTAGCAACGGGATTTGCGTACTGTTTAACTGTTCAGCAATGTGGTCTTCAAGCAACAACGATATATTAACTGCAGCCTTCAAACTATTTTAGCAACTATATATTTCTGATTAATGGCTAAGTATGAAAGTAATGTAAAATTACATGTAAAACAAGTTAAACATATAGCAAAGAGAAGAAACGTTATATACCTTTGGAAAAATAGATTAAGGTGATAATGTAAGCTTAAATATGAGTGGGAAAAGGATGTAATGATAGCAAAAAGTATGAGCAAAAAGGTACATTATAGGGTCCTAACAAAATCATATGTCCCTTAACCTATAACCCCCAAGTCAAAGCCAATATATAGCCTAACCTCTATAACCCATGTGTATGACCCCTTATCCCATAATCCCTAACACACATAATCATTCTCTCCTTTAACAATGATCACGATATAACCCTTAACCCCTACTAAATTAAAACCCTAAGATCTTTATTACCCCAAACCCCTCTATCCAACAACTTTTGTAACCCCTCACCTATATAATCAATATAACTCCTAATGAGTATAACCATTATACCTCCTAATACCATAACATCATCAAACAACTATTGTAACCCCTCACCTATATAATCCATATAAATCCTAATGATTATAATCATTATACCTCCAAATACCATAGCATCGTCAAACTGCTAACATTTATAAGATCCATAATACTCAAACCCTAACTATTGATATTATGGTAGCTACAGGAGGTATTAACCTCACCCTTAACTACTACTACCTTAAAACCCTAAGATATTTACCACCCCTAACCCCTATATCCATTAGTTCTTTATCCATTAGTTCTTGTAACCCCTAACCTATATAATCCCTATAACTCCTAACATTTATAAAATTTATACCTCCTAATACCATGGCCCCTATAATGTTGAACCTCTAACATCTATAAGACTTATAATACTTCATCCCTAACTACTCTAACTCATAACATCTCTAACCTATAACTCCTAAATATATTAATTGCTTATACTTATAATCATTAACGTCTAACACCTATTTCCCCTAACTCTTAATACCTAGTTTCTATGATCCTAAAAATTGTTCACTTCTTGGCTTAGTTGGTTACTGCACCACCATTAAGTTTTTTCTTTAACTTTCAAAGTTACAAGTTTAATATAACCCTGATTACTTGACCTATAATATTTTATACCTAATTCCTAAATCTTATAATTAATATATCCCTTAACGCTTAACCATTTTATACCTTAACCCTTACTACCTCTATCTATAACCCTCTACATCTATACCTCCTAACGCTTAATTGATGATGGAAGAAAGTGGGTGTGTCACTCAAATTTGAGTCTAGAAACCCTCCCATATCATTAAGGCATGCCAATAGTCTATCCATGACACATTTCAGTGCATACAAAAACTATTTGAAAAAATTTCAACGCTGGCCCCATTCATAGGTCACTATTTCCAGTGTCTAGTCCTCGTACAATTTTCGTTCCTCGTTCCTCGACCATGGTGTAGTCCCCAAGATCCATTATTTTTGTACAAAACATACTAATAGCATAAAATGTTCCACACAAAGACCAAATTAATATCCGCTACATAAGTCTTTTGTATTTTTTCAACGACTATGTAATGAATCTCAATTCTAAGAAGATTCAAATAGGACCTAAGAACCTTAAGTTATTTCCTTAACCATGGGTGACATAACACTATCATTCAGTATTAAAATTGTTACATTTCATTGTAAGGCATCATGTGTACTAAGGGCTTGAGCCACCATATCCACAAAGGAAACATACCAAGAATATTTGTCTTATGAACAAGATATGGTACTATCCATTTTGAGGTTTGGAATAGATATTGTTCTTATAGACTACACTAAATTGAACCATAATATAATCCCTACACTCCTTACAAACCATGTAACACCATTCAAATTAGACACAATATTCTTGCGACGAATTAGCTATACTATCGATGAACTTTTTTCGTCGATAGTGTAGCAAATTTGTCACAAGATTATTTACATTCGTCTCCCTTGTGACGATATCAAATGATGCTTGGATTCATTTCATATTTGGTTTATCAACTTGAAAACTCAATTTGATACTGTGCAAGCTAGCTGGACCTTCATTCAAATACAAATATGAAACTTGGAATCGTTAACATATCTACTAGAACATATGAAAAATAGGGTCTATGGTTTCCTTGATGAATTGATGATGGAATAAAGTGGGTGTGTGAGTCAAATTTGAGTCCAAAAACCCTCCCATATCGTTAATTCATGTGAATAGTCTATCCAGGTCAAATTTCAATGCATATAGATATAGTTTGAAAACATTTCAACATTGGCCCCATTCACATGTCATTGTTGCACGCCTCTAGTATCTTGATGGTGTTGATTAAGAAATCAATGAAATAGAGGGATTTTTCATCGCAACTATGATGTAGGTACATTGTATATACATTAATGTATAACCTGAAAGAAAAATGAAGAAGGATTGACAAAAGCCTAAAACTTGCATCAACCAAATTGGGTACTTTGAAAGAAAATTAGGGTTTATGCTTTACATGATGAATTGATGATGGAAGAAAGTGGGTGTGTCACTCAAATTTGAGTCCATAAACCCTCCCATATCCTTAAGGCACTCCAATAGTCTATCCATGACAAATTTCAGTGCATACAGAAACTGTTTGAAAAAATTTCAACGTTGGCCCCATTTGCAGGTCACTGTTGCCGGTGTCTAGTCCTCGTACAATTTTCGTTCCTCGTTCCTCGACCATGGTGTAGTCCCCAAGATCCATTATTTTTGTACAAAACATACTAATAGCATAAAATGTTCCACACAAAGACCAAATTAATATCCGCTACATAAGTCTTTTGTATTTTTTCAACGACTATGTAATGAATCTCAATTCTAAGAAGATTCAAATAGGACCTAAGAACCTTAAGTTATTTCCTTAAACATGGGTGACATAACACTATCATTCAATATTAAAATTGTTACATTTCATTGTAAGGAATCATGTGTACTAAGGGCTTGAGCCACCATATCCACAAAGGAAACATACCAAGAATATTTGTCTTATGAACAAGATATGGTACTATCCATTTTTAAGGTTTGGCATAGAGATTGTTCTTATAGACTACACTACATTGCACCATAATATAAGCCCTACACTCCTTGCAAACCATGTAACACCATTCAAATTAGACACAATATTCTTGCGACAAATTGGCTATATTATCGACAAACTTTTTTCGTTGATAATATAGCAAATTCGTCGCAAGATTATTTACATTTGTCTCTCTTACAACGATATCAAATGATGCTTGGATTCATTTCATATTTGGTTTATCAACTTGAAATCTCAATTTGATACTTTGCAAGCTAGTTGGACCTTCAATCAAATACAAATATGAAACTTGGAATCATTAACATATCTACTAGAACATATGAAAAATAGGGTTTATGGTTTCCATGATGAATTGATGATGGAAGAAAGTGGCTGTGTGAGTCAAATATGAGCCCATAAACCCTCCCATATCGTTAAGGCATGCAAATACTTTATCCAAATCAAATTTCAATGCATACAGATACAGTTTGAAAACATTTCAATGTTGGCCCCATTCACATTTCATTGTTGCCCGCCTCTAGTATATTGATGGTGTTGATTAAGAAACCAACGAAATAGAGGGATTTTTCATCAAAACTATGACATAGATACATTGTATATACATTAATGTAGAACCTGAAATAAAAATGAAGAAAGATTGATGAAAGCCTAAAACTTGTGTCAACCAAATTGTGTACTTTGAAAGAAAATTAGGGTTTATGGTTTACATGATGAATTGATGATGGAAGAAAGTGGGTGTGTCACTCAAATGTGAGTCCAGAAACCCTCCCATATCGTTAAGGCATGCCAATAGTCTATCCATGACAAATTTCAGTGCATACATAAACTTTTTGAAAAAATTTCAATGTTGGCCCTATTTGCAGGTCATTGTTGTTGGTGTCTAGTCCTCATACAATTTTCGTTCCTCATTCCCCATTCCTCATTCCTCATTCCTCGTTCCTCATTCCTCGTTCCTTGTTCCTCATTCCTCGTTCCTCGTTCCTCGTTCCTCATTCCTCGTTCCTTCACCATGGTGTTGTACCCAAGATCCATTATTTTTGTACAAAACATACTAATGGCATAAAATTTCCCACACAAAGACCAAATTAATGTTGAAATAATGTAACTGCGAAGAGCATTCTTATTATTGGATTAAACCCCCATTGTGGATTAATCATTATTATTATTTTGTTATTGGATTAAATCCCCATTGTGGATTAATCAAGTCATTATTATTATTATTGTTATTAGATTAATCCCCATTGAGGATTAATCATGTCGATAATTGTATAAGGACCAAATCCCCTTTTGTGGATTGGTCATCGGACAATTACAAAGTGTAGAATAAGAAGTCGGCCCCAGCAGTTATAATGGAAGGGTTAGAATTAATTAAAGGTGGGTTTACCCACCCAGAGTGAGAGGTCGGCCCTGCCAGATGATGACTCTTCACACGTGCCAGATTGATATAAATAAGAGGCTAGCGCCTCACTTCTTACACACACTTCACTTGCTCATTCTCTTATGAGGCAAGCTGCAATTGGAAGTTGGAGAGAGGAGAAGAAGAGTGGTGCATCTCTTGGAGAGGACTATCTGTATTGGTTTGAGTTATCTCTTGAACATTGTATAAGCCATTTATGATAAGGAATTTTTTGTTGGGCTTCTTCCCCTAAAGGGTTTCCCAGGATAAATGTTGTGTCTCTTGTGAATGTGTATTTCTCAGTGATCTTGTTCCTATTATGCTCTTATCTAATGAAATGCAAAGAACTATAATAATGGCATAAACATTAACATGGTTTCAAAGCCAACCTGAAGAAAGCACAATTTGCAAGAGGAAAAATGTCACTGTTACCGTACCCCAAAATTAGGGTTTTGCAAAAGTGAGTATTTTCAGCTCCCTAACCTCCTAGAAAGTTGTGCCCTCCCCTAAGGATAATTTTGGCACTTAGAGTGCACCTTTTCAGTGGCTAGATCTCTCGAAAAGTGAAACCCTAGTTTCACAAAGTACCAGAAAACCAGAAAATCAGAGTACCAGAAGTACCAAAAGTACCAGAGTACCAGAAGTACCAGAAAACTAGAAGCACCAGTCCAGAAATCCGCAGATCAATTTTGAGGGGGTAAAAGTTGGATTTTCAAAATTTCGACTACACCAGCTAACTCGACTCATCCCAGTGCATCTATCCCGTGGATCAGAATTTCAAAATTCGAAGTTTGAAAAATTAGGGTTTCCTCATAAAACCCTAAATTGCAGTTGCAGAACCAGTTGCAGTACATGTTGCATTTGAAGCCATAGAACCAATTGCAATCACTCTTGAAGTTTTTGGTAATGATTACTGCTGCTACCAAATGGAGCCACTACCTGCAAATGCTATCCAAGGTATGTACTCACATATGGTTAATGGTTAAACCCTAAAGAGTATTTGCAGGAGAAGGAATCTTTTTCCATAGATCCAGAAGGATCTCAAGATCCAAGACATTCAAAGGAATGATGCAACCCAGGTGTGATTATTCTAATATGCATCTATTTGTTATGAAATTATCTTAATAAATGTTGCATGTTGTACCTATGATCAAATTATTAGAAGGATTAAAAGATGATCATAGAGCTTATTCTCTAACCTAACTTTCTGTCAAGTTAGCATATTGTCTTAGTACAGAAGATAGGTTGAAGAAAGTACTCATCACTTGAGTGAAGGAGACCTAGAAGAAAAGCAAGCACTCACTCTTGAGGACAAGGCTCCAGGTTTGATTAATCAAGATTCAAAGGTACACATGACAAGCTAATGACTTTAGTTGAGATAGCAATCGTCGTAAAGTATTATACTTGATAACATGTGAGAATACTTTGTCTGATATGACTAACACCTCCTCTAGGAGAAACCTCGTGTGTTGGTTTCATATTTTCATGAAAGAATGCTT
>ML786406.1:244749-258233 GCA_009831015.1 Picea engelmannii | reverse complement strand
ATATATATATATATATATATATATATATATATATATATAATTGACAAAATAAAAAAATATAATGAATATATAGCTAATTACCATGGGACGATATTCATTCGATCTGCCATCAATGTGCCCATATTTCCTACAATGTTTTGTAGTTGTTTCTATTAAAATTCTTACGGGATGTATGAGGCAACATCTTTTACAAGGGCAATAACATCTACCATCACCCTTTTCACCCACTTTACTTTTTTCCCCACCTCTAACAACATTCAGCGACATTCTTTCGCACAAAAATACCCTTCTGAAACCGTCATTGTTATAGCAAGATTGTCGCAACTTCTTTAAATCATCAAATATTTATAGTCCAATTTTAGGTCACAATCGTCATAATTGCGACGACCGTGACCTAAAATATTTCTTTTTTTTACCTATTTATTTGTCATTTTTAACGGTCAATTTTAATGTTAGGTCAGTCGTCGCTCTTGTGATGAACGTTGACCATATTAATTTAAACAAACTACATGTGTCTCTCTTGCGACAAACATTGACCATATTGATTTAGTCAAAGTACATGCGTCGAGATAACGACAAATGTGGGGTGGATTTAGAAAAATTGAACTTTTTTTCTTGCATGTTGCGACGAAAGAGTATTTTCGTCGCAAGTGGTCATCACAATTTTTTCAATATGTAGTAGTGAAAGGTTTAGAATAAACCTACCATATGATGATTACATTTTGTTGTGTAGACATTCTCTTGACCTTTGATAATCTGTTTTTATTTGGAAACATCATTTCCTTTCATTGTTTGACTTTTAATGTCAAGTTATGACATTATACTCCCCCCTCAATTCTATGTTCAACTATTTTGCTGAAAAGGGACTATGTGTTGAATGGGAAAACTAATAGTTAATATGGATGATGAGTATTGGGTGTAACCACTAGATTTCATATACGAATTAAACAAATATAATGACTTAAAATCAAAATGACTATAATGATACATGATTTCTATCATATTTGAGATGTGATGTGTTGATATCATGGAAGAGACTGAAAATTGCTTGATATTTTTGAGATTACTTCCCTTCCTTTAATCTTTGGCATGCATTATAGAGTGTTTCATTGCATGTTTGTAGATTTTGTAGTGAAACCTCTATTCATAGTGAACCCTTAGTTTGCATAAAACCCTAATTTGTTGCAATGAAGAATTTTATAGAACAATTATAGCTTTAGAAATCTATATGATCTTGTCGGTCAACGCATAGCTATAGGTAGATAATTTTTTGAAATATTTTATTATGTTTCATTTTTATAGCTTCAAAATTTTGCAAAAGCATGTATTTTCTTTGAGAGTTACTATAGGATGAAAACTATGTAGTGAAGTTGCAAACATTGTCTTAGACTATAAATTGAGATATGTATAGACTATGTATATTGTATTTCCATTCACAAAGGATGTGATATATTAATAATTTATGGAATGAGTAGATAACTTGGTGCATAATACACATTTTGTTTCATCGAGAAAAACCATAATTTTATTCATATTAAGATAAAATTAAATTTCATTTATGCATTTAAAAATTTCTATCGTGTTCAAAAAAGAGAGAGAAATAACAACTTCACTTTTGGAATTTTATTTATAGTCTAGAATATTACAAATGTTTTCTTCCACAAGGGACCAAATAACTTGTCTTTGAACAACACTCAGAATTCTAAACATAGATTTCTCAAAATGGTTTTAACAATTTTCTCTCCAGATAATTAAAATAAACCAATAACCCTCCTAAATATTTGATACATCAACAATACTATATGCTCCTCCATCAAGAATAAACTCAAAAAAAGTGTGATGGAAATATTCAGAGTGTTGTCTATCCTTGAGCTCTTGAGTATTCCATTTCCCATTCTCCAACTATAGACCAACCTTTGAAATTCCATGCACTCCTCCATTTATTTCCTTGTAGATGTCATGAAAAAAAATTGAGTTAAAAAAAAATTGAAGACTTGAGTCTCATAAGTATTGGCCTAGAAATGTAGTAAATAAAAAACAAGTAATAACAATTATGTGACAGAAACTTAGTGAACAAAATCATACCTTCTCTTGCCAAAATAAATAAGTAGGAATTTCAAAATTAGTTCTAAAATATAGAGAACACAACTAAGATCAGAAGAGCCTTTCCTAATGTATAGTTGGAGAATATTCACCTTGTGTCATGTTCCTCAGATTTCTAATGTATTATGATGAACAAAGTTTTTGCACATCATGCTCTTCTCTTGTGTTTTATCAACCTTCCTGAAGGAAATCATTAATAAGTAAGAAACTATGTTTATAAAATGAATAAACATACATAAACTATAAAATTCTCACCCGTCTTCCGTTGTGAATAATTTTAAAGTCTTCCTCAGGACTTGATTCCTCTTCGAATTCAAGGTGTCTTCTAACTTCAAACAAATTCCATTTTTCTTCCATGGATAGTGTTTTGAAATGGGCACCATCCTTCAAAAAATCAATGGATATCATAGGAGAATGGATGCCATCATTGTTGACTAGCTCTATTGGCATCCAAATCCATTCCATGGTATCCCTTATTTGCCTAAAAATGTTTAAACTTAAAAGAGACAAAGAGAGTTTGGCTCAGTATTGGATATCTACAAGTTAAAGAAGTTGAAAAAAATAGTTAGAAAGTGATGTAAAACTTTATGAAAATCAAGGAAAAGGAAAAATCACAATTGTAAAACATTACCTAAAACAAAGTGTCTCTACACTCAACACACATTTGATTTTATCTCCATTCACAAGATGTAATTTTGTATTTCATTCAGAGTAAAATAAGTTACATAATAACACGTCAGAGGGGTTTGTGAAAGAATATGTCTTCTTAGTCATTCGAATCGATTATTCTTCCTTGAAAACTTCAACAAAAAACAAAAATGCAAGTAAGTGCATACCAAAATGATCACATGAAGCTCCCTTCTCCTGCATACCTAATTGAATTTCAAGAACCAATTTTGAACGTATTAAATCAATTAATGTTGGATTAGAATTTGTTAATCCAACTTCATAAAGTGTGGGTAACTTAGCTTCTTCAATTCATCCTAGCCTTTTACAACTTGGAATAAATTGTACTTATAAAACCAGACCCCTTCTTCCCTCAATGATGTGGAATTATTTCCCTCATAGAGTATCTCTCCTATTTGTGAATGAAAAACATGTAAAAGACTAGTAATACTCTCCATGGGATTCCATTCTTCAAAATCAGAAATGCACAAACCTAGACAAAAAACATATAAACCACATTAAGCATGCATTTAATCTAGGACATTCATATGTTAATACTTGAATACGAAATTAGAAAAAATCTTCAATGCTTATAAAATGACGAGCCCTTACAATTTAGTCCAATTTGAGGACACATTTACTGGTTGGAAACAAACTCTTTGAGGATGTCCCTGTGCTCATATACATGAGCTATGAGAACCTTCTCCACCTTTTCACCATGTTGTCTCCTCTTAAATTCCCTTACTCCACCTTTCCAATGGGTTTTTAAATCATCCAATATTCTTTTATTTTCCCAAATTTGATTCCTTGATGGATGCAACGTAACCCAAGATCCAATGAACACCCATAATTTGATTTAGTTATCCATTCCATCCTTTGTATTCTCAACTATAATAGTTTCCAACTTTATTGAAGATCTATGAGTGCCCATTTCACTACAAGAAAGATACAAAGGATCCACAAGAAATTCAATTCAACAACATCATAGAGTAACTAAAATGGAGTTATTATATGTCTTGATGTTTAATATTTTTTTTCTTTTAAGCACTGGTAATGAAAATTCAGAGAATATTTTTGTCCATGTTCAAGTGCCAACTAATTGTGTATTTATTATGTACATTGTTGAATAGCAACCAAAATGTTTATGACCAACTTAGTTTGACCTCCTCAAAAATATGGTTATCTTAGAAATATATAAGGATTAACATGGTGCTAGAGGGTTTCAGAAAAAGCTCCACTCATGTGCCACCACCTTTGTAATCTTTGTATTTTTTCCTATTTCACATTGGAAGTTATTATAGACTATTGGTGGAATGATAAAAGTTGTGACAAAGTGTTTATACTCATTTTTAGACATAGTGATCGCATACTAGATATGAGAGTTCGAGAAAATTCACCAAATTGAAGGGCTTTGGTGTTTGCACAACTTGTGCTCCAATAATAGAATCCAACACGCATCAATAAATTTAATACCAACATCTTACAACAATATCTATAAGGGATGCACCCCAATATTGATTTATGTGCTTTTCAACATGCAAATAAAATTCTCTTAAAATTGTAGACCCCATTATAATAAAATATTTGGAAAAATGATATGATATTTCCTTTCACTAAGTGTTCAGTAGTAGGCTCAATGTTGTGACCCTTAACAAAGAGGATCAAGACATGGAATTGTAACATAGTATCTCTCCATCCTTTGTTTTTCAAAAGAAAAAATCCACATTTTTAATTCACTGAGAATAAAAAGGACATTCTTCATGTGTCGAAGGCATTGTATAGGGTAGTTAAGAAAGCACTAAAATAAATTCTTCATTTTCTCATATTTGCTAGGCCAAAAATAGCCATGAGACCTCAAAATTTTAAAATTAGTCACTGAGTAAATCCCATCAGACTATGTTGCAGAAACACTAAAATAAATATATTTCTATCAGTCCAAAATATATAAAGAGTTCAAACCTCCAAAAAATATATCACACAAAGCTCTGGAAATATAAATAAGAACGAACATTGGGGTTATCCATGAGGTTGGGTAAACACTTACCCTTTCATGGATTTATTGTGAAAGGATTGAATAATTTAGAAAACTATAAATCACGTTAAATATGAAGAAAATAAGATTGATCATACATTTCCCCTTTTTGTTACCTTTCCCCTTTTCATTGAATTGGAAGGAACTCATATTTTTTTGTTTGGTGACGACTTATAATTTGAAAAAGTGCAACCGTAGATAGGTATTTCACCTCCCTCCCAATTGACCTCCTCTAAGGTGAAAATGCTCTGAATATCTCCATATTGATTCTAGTTCCAACTGGCTTCACCAAAACTCATTCCATCTTCGAAGACATTGCATTTTATACGTTTGACTGAGTGACATTAGGGCCAAAGCATCCAACCCTGAAACAGAGCATTGATCAATGTTTGGTTCATTCTAGAGAAAGGAGGAAGAGGAAGAAGGACAGGGGAACATTTTCTACAAATTGTTGTGCAAAGTGATCTATTGTGAAATAAATTGAAAATGTGTAAGGCTAGGACACCTTCTCTATGAATTGTAGAGCGATCTACTATGAACAAAATTGAAAACACTCCAAAATAAAAATAAAAAATATAACATAATTTTATATATATCAATATATATTTATATATCTATATATATATCAAAAGTGTAGTGTGTGTGGATGTTTTAGTAAGTAATAAACCCAGGAAACCCATCTTTTAAAAAAAATACCTAGGAAAACCCATGTTTTAAAAAAAATACCTAGGAAAACCTGCGTTTAAAAAAAAATTACTATTAATAAAAAAAGTGTGAATGCATTCACAAATATCACTGCGATACACGATCTTTCATTTTTTACAACTACTAGAAACCTGGTTAGCATATTAATTCCACTCTCCATATCCAAGACGATTTTAGGTAGCCTGGGCAACAACCACGCTTAGGGAAGATGAATTATATTAATAAAAAAATCCACCTATATCCAAATTATATAATAAAAAATATCCTTCGACATGCACCTCTTTTGAATTTTAAAGAATTTTGATTGGCTATTAGCGTCCGTATTAGGGTTTGAGGGTGCATTTTATAGTGAAATTTCCCCTAATGCCTTTATTTAGTTATGTTGTAGTGATTGTCTTGGCTCATGATTATTTTGTTCTTTATTTATTTTTTCTTTGGTTCATAACTAAGCCCAAAGGTATATTTTTTTATTCTGATGAAATGCTAGGATGGATTCATTGGTTTTATGATTATACCTAGATTTTCAATTGTCATGTAGTATTAGAGTATGATTAGTTAGGTCATTTTGTGTGATTTCATTTGATTATATTCTCTTTTATCTATGTTGTTTATTGTTTTCTTATGCATCCATGTTACTTTAGACCATATATTTATGAAAACTACAAAACATTTCTTTCTCACAATGACTTTTACATTATTTTCTCACTAGGGTGGATAACATCCCTCTGTCATTGGTTTCTAATTCCTTCGATGTTAGAATGTAGAAATGTTTTTAGAGTGATGCAGGTTGCAGGTCTTGGATTACTAGAGATGTTGAGGTTCTCATGCTCTCTATAATGAGAACATGTCGCCATGTTTGAGCCAGATGTTACCCCCTCTCACCTATGGGTAACTAAAGGTGATCATGTATCATGTCTTGTAATGAATACAATGATACCGATGATGATGATCAAAATTATTTGCAGCCAACATCCCCCCATATGCCTCATTCCTCATCTACATAGCTCATCACCCCTGATCAATGTGGTTCATTGGAAAATGGTGGTCCAACAAATTATGAGGTACATTAGTCCTTGTTTCATATAAAGTGCCATACTTAATGCATTTGGTGTGTGCATGAGGATCATGGGTTGAATATGGATAATGAATCATAAGCTCAAAAGTTATGTTATTTTCCCTGTTTCACCTTGGTGGCCATCATTAGTGTCCTAGTCCCATGTTGTCACTCTTGGGGAACAAGAGTACTACTAGGAATATTTTGTAAGGGTAACATACCATCCCCCCCCCCAATACTAAACTCTTTCCATGTTGGGGCCTTCCCCGGTGTAATAAAATTTGGTATGGCTATTACCTGTACACAAAAAAGGCTTGTGGTTCATCTTCCTATGAGAAGAAGGGATAGAATGTTGAGGTTGATGCAACTGCTATAAAAATGAATAAAATAATAGTTCATTTACTAAGGAATACCAACATAATAATGGAAACATGTTGAGATCCATATAGGGTAATAATGTATATTTAATAATGAATATGATAGATGCCATATTGACTAATACAATGCCATGCGATATACTTATACACATTGACTATGTTGATGTTTTTGTATCATTGTGAGACATTCCCACTAGGTCCATGGTGTTAGGCATGTGAGAATATTCGTTGGCACCAGATTGTTCTTTCGTTTCAATGAAAATTCCCTTGGGATGAGGCTAGGGCCTCATGGGAAAGTTAATGGGATTTGTGGGATTGTGTTGAGGTTTCACACCCATAAAGAAGAATACAATATTGTAATTAATTGTTGATTTTAGAATGGGTTCCTAAACTCACTCATAATACTCCTATATAATGAGGGGAGATATTGTATGATTCTTTGGTAGGTCTATACCAAAATGGGAATACCGATAGGAAGTTACATTTGAAGCACCAACTTCAAGTTGTCAAGATGTCCAGTGATCCAGATTTTATGAGCAGAATGAAATGAAAAAAAAATATTATTAATATTAACACAAAGACACAATGAAAAATAACAGAGATACAATAAAAATGGTTTCTATTCAATAAATAAATATGTTGAAACTGTAAAATGCAGACTGAAAACAAACTTGCTAGAATGACGAAGACGTATATCTGAGAAGAGATTTGATGGTTGCACTCATTCGCAAGAACATGATTACAATGAGGATATGAAAGTAATTTTACAATAAAAATGAATTCCAAATCCATAGACATCCAAAAACCTAACCCTAGGAGATGAAGCGCCAAAATTCAGGTGGGCTCTGTTGGGGTAAGTTGGTACATTAACTTCCCGGGGTCATAACATTTTCATATGATCTATGTTTTAGGCGCACAATAGCCCATTGGAAAGGTATATCTGAGGAATACACGTTATGCTATCAAATTGTGACTTCCATTACAATTTGACTATGGAAATCCCTAAAAATGTTGTTTAGGGCCTCAAAATAGCCTCGGAAGTTTAGGACCCGAAAACTAGGAAAAAATTGCCAAACTGAAAAACTGCCAAGATGATCCAGTTGGAATAGGTGGGTGGCCACTGAGATCCACCTATATCAATAATTCCCAATTAGGAATAAATGGTATCCATTTCATTGATTCCCCCCATCAGATGAGGAAATTTATGTTGAATTTGGCCCCGGGTGAGCCACTTGCCTTTGTGCAGGAGGTGCCATGCTTTGACAACCTGATAAACATGGATCCTCTGCTATCGAGTTCCCTTGACATGTGTTTCCATGATATGATATGTATATTCTTGTTCCATGCAATCAGGGTTGATATCTATTGGTTTCAATTGTTCTGCTATCTTTGAGGTGTCCGATAATGGTAGAAAATATGGCCGAAGGAGATCCACATTGAACACTGGGTGCAAGCCAAGGAAGGGGGGAATATTGAGCTCAAAATAATTCTCACCCACAACCTTGATAATGGTGTAAGATACATATTAGAGTGGATGAAACTTCCAATGGGGCCCTGCAAGGCATTCTTTCTACAAGTGCAACCAAACTATCTAAAGCTTGTGTGGCACTCAGTGTTGATCATGGCACTTCTTGTACTTGGAATTGGACTTCTGTAAAATATATTGAACCTGTTGACAGATGTGTTGGATCCACTCAATGAACCAGATGGATTTGTTAGCTTCATTTTGAGCATGGAAAAAGGCTGCTTGGGTGGCTGCAAGGGGTAGTGCAACATCCATGGGACTCAATGATTGAAATCCCAACACCACCTGAAAGGGGTTGTGGTTGGTTGAGCTATGTTTGGCTCTGTTGTAGCTATACTGAACATAGGGAATACTCTCATCCCATGTGTCATGGTTCTTGGAATTGTACATGTGCAGGATATGCACAATCATCTGGTTGATGACCTCGATTTGGACATCTATCTAGGGGTGGAAGGCAGTGGATTTGGTGATCTTGGTGTTTAGCAGTGACTAGAGGCTCGACCAAAATGTGCTAAGGAACTAATTGTCCCGATCTGAGATAATGGTTTGTGGTATGCCAAAATGTACCGACACTCGTTCAAAGAAGAGGTTGGAAGTGGCTTCCACTGTGATTCTCTTCTTGTAGGCGACCATAATCACCATCTTGGAAAAGCGACCAATAACCAAAACAAACAAATTCATTTCCCCGCTTGGTGGACAGAAGGACGAACATGTATTCCATTGATATGGATTCCCAGGGCATTTTAGGAGTAGGAAGAGGGGTGTACATGCCTTGTTTCTTAGTGGTTGATTTGGAAATAACACAGGAAATGCAGGATTTGATATACTTGCTGACATCTTGTTGAAGCTTCGACCAGTAGAAATGTTGTTGCAACACTTCCACTATCTTTTCTATGTCGAAGTGCCCTGACACCTGATTGTAGTGGGATTACCAAATCAACTTTTCTCACTCACTTGATGGAACACATAGATGGACCAGATGGAATGGAATTCCATCCTGAAGATGGAAATTAGTGATAGATTTGTTTGAGCCCAACATATGGTAGGTGGTGGCGAAGTCAATATCTTTCTCATAGAGTTGGGGCCATCTGAAGGTCTCGTGGCCGCAAGAGTCTAGCACCATGGTGAGTGTCATGACTGGAGGTTAGCTAAGGAAATCAATGACACGGTTGGTATGTCATGTATTGTACTTGATGTTGAGGTGGAATTGCTGCAAGTATGTGGACAACTTCTTATGGTGGTCATTCTGCAATTTTCCTTGTGTATGCATGAACTACAACGAATTATGATTAGTGTGGATGAATTTTTTCTTCCTGAGAATGTAATCCCTTCACTGGAGGTAGGATTGCATAATGGAGTAAATTTATTTGTCGTAAGTAGGGTACTTATGGACAACATCTGATAGTGTCTCATTATGATAGGCCATGGGGTGGCCATGTTGAGTGAGAACTGAGCCCACAACATAGTCTGAAGCATCTGTCTCAAAAGCACCGGGGATAAGAACTAGCGTTGATTAAATCATCAAATTATTGTTTTTGGGATAGGCCCCACACAAAATTTTCCTTACCACCACCCCTGGTTACTTGGATGAGGGTCCATGCAATATGGGAGAATCCCAACACAAACCTGTGACAGAAATTGGCAAGGACTAAGAAGCTTCGAATCTCAATGAGTGTGGTTGGGGCTAGCTAGTCACGGATTACCTAGATCTTGGCTTGATCCACATGCACACCATGCTCATCAACAATGTAGCCTAGTTATTAGACTTCTCCATGACGAAGGATCATTTTTCCAAGTTGGCATATAGCTTGTGTTGTCATAGAGTGTGCAAAACTTGTTGAATATATTGCAAGTGTTCCACCCAAGTCTTGTTGTAGATGAGGATGTCATCCAGATACACCACTACAAAATAATTGGTGAAATTCCACAATATATCGTCCATCATCCTCATGAAAGTTGTTGGGGCACTTTTCAAACCAAAGGGCATGACCATCCATTCAAAAAGACATTTTGACTTGAAGGTAGTCTTCCATACATCTGTTTTCTCTATTGGTACCTAATGGTAGCCAGAATTTAGATCAATCTTACTGAATTATTTTACCCCCTTGAGATAGTCAAGGAGATCGTCGATTCGGGGAATTGGGTATCGGTTCATGACTATGATTTTATTTAGGGCCCAATATTCAATGCAGAGTCGTGAGGTCTCGTCTTTCTTCTGCACAAGCATGATTAGGCTTCCACAAGGTGATGATTTGAGCCAGATGTGCCCCTTTTGGAGAAGTTATTGGATCTTATGTTTGATCTCCTCATTTTTTAAAAGAGAGTGGTGATAGACTGGCACATTGGGTAGCAGTGCGTCGAGGTTTAGATCGATGGAATGCTTGACCTGACAATGCATAGGTACCCCAATAGGTGAGGATAAGATGTATTTGTATTCTTCCACGACCTTATCCACTTTCTTTTGCTTCATGGAGAGGTTTTTTGTGGAGTCCATGGATGTGGCTGCAATATTTCTCTCATTCTGAGAGTGAATCACAAAGAAGAAAAACTTCCCGGTCTGAGAGATGACCTTCCTACATTGCTTGGCATAGATCAAGGAAATGGAACTAGGTGGGACTACCTCATGTATCCTATACAATTTCTTGTCCAAAGTAATAATAAAACTGCGAGGCCTAGACTCATATACAACATGATGTTTCCACAAATAAGGTTGGCCCAAAATAACATCACAAACTTCAAGGGGGGGAACATAAAACAATACCTCATATTTGAAGGGCTTGATGTCATAGGACAGGAGACACTGTTGGATGATGCGAAGATTGCTTCCTTAGTGGAGCCATCCGATTGTGCAGGGATGCGGGTGGAATGTTGTCAGCAGGGCCAACTGCTTGATGACCTCCATTGCAATGAGGTTATTCTGGCTACTTCTATCAACGATGAAGTGTAGTGGGGTGTTAGAAAAACAGGACCGTGGAGAAATAAAATAAAACAAATGCGGAAACAAAACATAGAAGATACACAATACAAGAGATACAAAGATTTACATGGTTCACCCAGTGTGGGCTACGTCCACCATAGAAATTTCCAGGTCCTTCCTTTATTATTATCCAACAAATGAAGGGATACAACCTACAACAAAACCCACTGTAACTTCCTCTTCTTTCTCTCACAGTCTCCTCTCTCAGAATAAAATACTCACCATAATGCATAGCCGCAATACATTTTCCTCATAACAGAGGGTTTCCTTCTAGGGAAAAAACCCTAACATAATTTCTAGCATTAGATCTATGACCTTATAATGAATGGTCCAGATTTACAATGAAATTACAATATACATTTACAAGGAAATTTTTCCTTCAGGGGCTTCGCCCCCAAACTCCCCAGCCGAGGAGATAGGCCCCCCGGACCCCACAGAGGGGGTACCACCCCTCTGCACTCCCCTGCATGGAAGAGTGTACATACTTATGGGGTGTAAAGTCTTCATGGGGTATAAACATGGCTGAAATCAAGGACCTCTAAACCAGGAACATAATCAGGCTCCACAACTAACAATCTCCCACTTTGATACTGATCTCAACAACTCTACCGCTGTTGTATATGCTGGACTCTGAACCTTCTTGGACCTGGAAAATTTCTCATCTTCATATTCCTTCTTGAAGACCAACCAAAATTGAGCAGGAACTCAGTTTCTCTCTGGTTACTCCCTTTGTTAACATGTCTATAGGATTTTGGCTAGTGTGTATCTTTTCCAACTTCACATGTCCATCTTCCAAGATGGATCGTATGAAATGGTACCTCAACTGTATATTCTTAGTATTTGAATGAAAGGATGAGTTCTTTGCAAGGTGAATGGCACTCTGATTGTCATAGTACAACCTGTTGTTCTCCTACTTCTTTCCCAATTCCTCCATAAACCTCTGTAACCAAATCATCTCTTTACTAGCCTCTATAGAAGCAACATACTCTGCCTCTGTTGTTGAAAGTGCAACAACCTTCTGCAGTTTCGAAATCCAAATTACTATTGTTCCACCTATAGTACAAACATACCCAGTGGTGCTCCTCCTGTTGTCTTTATCACCTACCATATATGAATCAACATATCCATGTAGAAAAGTGTATGAACCTCCAAAACATAATGCATGAGTAGCAGTACCTCTCAAATACCTGAGAATCCACTTTACCGCCTCCCAATGTTCTTTACCTGGATTGTTCATATACCTGCTCACAACTCCCACTGCATGTGCAATATCTGGTCTTGTGCAAACCATTGCATACGTCAAGCTACCAACGGCTGATGAATAAGGGACCCTGGACATGTATTTTATCTCCTCCTATGTCTTGGGACACATTACCTTATTTAATTTGAAATGGCTGGCCAAAGGTGTACTAACTAGTTTTGCATTCTACATTCTAAACCTCTCCAACACCTTCTCTATGTACTCACCCTGAGACAATGTCAATTTGCGATTTTTTCTGTCTCTTGTTATTCTCATGCCAAGGATTTTCTACCCAAATCCTTCATCGCAAATGAATTGGCCAATTTCTTCTTGAGTATATTTATATCCTGGATATTAGACCCTGCAACAAGCATGTCATCTACATACAATAGAAAGATAATATAGCTTCCATTTTCTAGCCTTTTAAAATAAACACAGTGATCAAAATGACATCTACTATAACCTTGTTCTATCATAAACCTGTCAAATTTCAAATACCATTGCCTTGGAGCTTGCTTTAGTCCATACAAGCTCTTCTTCAACCCGCATACCAAATTCTCTTTCCCTTTGACCTCATACCCCTGTGCCTACTGCATATAAATCTCTTCCTCCAAATCCCCATGGAGAAAAGTTGTTTTTACATCTAACTGTTCAAGATGCAAATATTCTACTGCCACAAAACTTAAAATAGTCCTAATTGAAGTCATTTTAACAATAGGAGAAAATATTTCATCAAAATCTATACCTTTCTTTTGTGCAAACCCATTTACAACAAGTCTAGCCTTGTACCGCTTTTCTCCTCCAT
>ML786406.1:191507-236943 GCA_009831015.1 Picea engelmannii | reverse complement strand
CCTAAATATGGTCTTGAGTTGAGTTACCCCGCCCCCCCCCCATGGTTTTCAAAAAGATTGGGGACCCCTCCCCCCACAATGGACAGAAAGTCGACACGTGGTGGTTTTAAGGAAGCAAACGCCCGATTAAATTTTCGAAGACATGGAGACGAATCTGAAAAATATAAAAACATGGGTTTTTTTAATAATGGCCCAAATTGGGTAACATTAAAGAGAATTTGTCATGGAATCAAATTTTAAAAATAATGAACGGTTTGGGAGATTTGGCCTTTTTTCTAAACATGAATTTCTCAGATTTCGTGAATGGTCGGTTTTCCAAAAACATCCAATGCCAAATTGAACGACTATCTAGCCTTGAGGAGGAATCAAGCCATTCCTTGGTTAAATTATGATAAGGAGATAATATATTAAATCTGAATCACAGTCTATTTTTCATCCAATCTACTCCAACGCATACATATTATTTTTAGCATTTGTAGAAGAGGGTGCATTCCAAATATATGGCAATGAAATTATATTGTAATCCTCTGATTTGATTTAACATCAAAAGGGGCGATCTGAAATCAAATTCCATCTATATGATTTGTTGGAATATCTATATTTATTATAAATTTATAATGGAGAGTGATCTGAAAATCATGAGTGTTGGGATTTGATGATATCTTTATTGGAACTCATTTATGGTACCATATAACAAAAAACACTAGAATAAGTCTCAAAAAGTGGTCAGCTTTGGCTTCTCAATTAATCTTGTAAATAGTTTACAATCTCAAGAAAAAAACTATTTTTTTATCATATCTATTTCATTTATACGAAATAAAATGAGAAAAAAACACTTTAGTTCCCCTAACTATTAGTATCCTCCACTTGGCAAAAGGATGTTTTTTATTTTTCCCTATTATATATTTTAACATATATTTTCCAAGCTTAGAAAGATTGATCAATAATCACTTCAAAATATCGATTAAGAATATATCTTTAAGTGATGTTGATTAAAAGGATTGTTTATCAATGTTTCATCGAAACCTGCGCAAGAGATCTAGCTAAAGAAAGTACAAACAAAGCTTATAAAAAAGGAAGAGAGATTCAATATGGAAGAATGAAAAAATATATTCACACTAATCTAATGAGATGATCAATGAATGAATGATTGATACAATGAATGAGTGGAATACACTCATATATGGGCAAGAACATTTCATAATTACGAAAATAAATCAAGAAGTTAGATTTCCTTAGGAGTGCATGCATGCATAATAGTGATGGTCAAAATAGAAAGTCCTAAAACAAAACTAGTAAGTTAACTCCCACTGAACTAGTGTGTTGAAAATAGAAATTTCTCCAACACCCCCCTAAACATCACTATGGAGTAAAAAATGAGTCCCGACAACTAGGCCATATTAGGTACTCATGTACAATGCAACTAATGAACACTGAATAAAAATGAGGAAAGAGGGAAAACCGCATGCGAACAAAACCCCCCCTCAAAATACAATGCATCAAAAGAAGAAAAGGCAGCTGCTAGGAAACTATGTTCTTCACTCTAAGACGATCCCGCAAAGTATGAAACTTATGCTCACTAAAACTTTTCGTGAAGATGTAGAAATATTTATGGATCTGATGAAGTCCTTTGGAAACCTATCTAGCCTTGTACCTCTTGATCTTGTGGACCCATCTACACATGAAAATATTCCTTTCTAGTGGAAGTGGAACCAGATTCCAAGTTTTATTCTTTAGGAGTGATTCATACGCTTTTTGCATGGATGCTTTCCATAGTGTATTTCCCACAACCTCACTATAGATCCGTGGATCAAAATATTGAACCATATAGAAATTCATGGGAGTCACTCAGAATCTATAAGTACATGAGAAGGATCCTCATGATGAGATCAAGTCCTCCTCAAATCCAATAGATTCCCTGCAAGGTTGCTTGTTTACTAAAGTGTGAACTTTTCCCTGTTGGGCATCTACTGAAGCTTCGGCGTTGGCTTCTTATATGGTTATACTACCTATTCAACTCCATGTATAGAATATGAGTGTATGGAATCATATATGATGTCTAGAACTGATGGAAGCACAAGAGTATCTGCATGTTGCATTGGAGGTGCATGCAAAGTACTCTCCTTATGTGTAAGTAGAAAAGATAGGTCATCATCAGAAAACTTAGTGAATTTATAAAACCTTTATTTGTGATCCACCTTACCAATTAAAATAATGGAATTGTCACACATGTCAAGTACATGAACTGAATCTGATGTAAATTCGACCTTTTTACCTTTATGAGTGATTTGATAAACTGAGAACAGATTCATAGAAAGATTTGGAACATGTAAAACATTCTCAAAACTACCATTATGAAGTTCAAATCTTCCCTCTCTTGCTATGACTACTGGAGTATCATCCCCCATGAGAATAGGGGGTCCTGAGCATGGACTCAAAGAAGTGAAAACTTCATCTTTTGTTGCCATATGATGTGATGTGCCAGAATATATAATCCATGAATAAAATGAAGAATTAATTGAAACAAGAGCATGATGATTACCTTTCTTAGGAGCATGATCTTCTTCCTTTTGTTTCTTGACTCCTTTTGGAATGAAATTTCCAAGGTTGTTCTGCTGAAGTACATGTGCCATAAGATCGATCTATTTCTTCATGCATGTGGATTATTCATGATTTGGTTTATTTTAGTAAGTGCATTGCTTTCCCTTCTTCTTCTTCTTGGAATATGAAGAGTCTTTGGAACCTGAAGAATCATTGAAGGGTTTGGAATATCCCTCCTTCTCATTATGTTTCTCCTTTTCGTTCTATTTGGATGATCCTTTTCCATCATGCATAGCAAGTGCATGTGATTTGGGATCCTTTATTAGGCCCATATGAATGATATTTTCCTGCTCATGTGTGAGAGAATCAATGAATTGATCCATGGTAGGAATCTTCCAATTTTTTCCCATGAGATACCCGCCAGAATGGAAAGTGGAAACATAGACAACATATTATGGTCCTAGCTTGACCAATATTGTTAGAATAAGTTGGTACACTTTTTTAAACTTATCAATACCACAATATTCCAAGCTCAATATCAAATATTTAAACTTGGTAAAGAAATATTGTATATTATCAAAACTTTTAGAATCCAAGGTATTCAACTCTACCTCAAGCATATGACCTCTCATTTGATCCATCTTTCCAAAGAGACTTTCCAAGGTGGTACAGATCGTGTTTGGAGTCTTGCATGAGGAAACATAAAACCATAAATCAATTGAAATCAATTCAAGAAGAAGTCATATCGCCTCATCCTTTCAGTTTTCCCATCTGGTCTTCTCAATTGCTAATGTAGGTTTTGTTTCTGTCCCCATCGTCAAGTTGTATGATCCTTTCCTTCTGAGTTGGAATTCAGCCTTGGGATTCCAATAAAAATAATTGTATGGTGTGAGGATTACCACCAATATTGAATGTAGAATAGTTTATGTATCCATATTTCCCACTATGTCTGAGAACCACACTATTGCAAGTGAAAAACTTGAGAAATTACTGCAGAAAATGTACTTCAAATGAAAAATTTGAATCAGTTTCAGGAGGCGATCTCCTGACTTCCTTTCTAAGAATGAATTTATCCAAATGGTTGCAAAACAAGTTGCAGAATAGGTTGATTTACTTCTCGGGTGGGATGTTTTCTCATAAAGTTAATATTTTTGGAGAAATCATTGAAAAAAAAGACACTTCCAGAGGGTGGTCACACCTTTCCTTAAGACACAGAGCGACCAGGTCCTAGTGGTCACCCTTTTCCAATGTATAGGGAGCGACCTTGCTAGAAGATGGTCACAATCAGATTTAAAGAGGTGGTCACACCTTCCCTTGAGACACAAAGAAACCAAGTCCTAGTGGTCACCTTCTGCTAGTGTATGAGGTGTGATTAGTCACACTCTGCTAGTGTACTTGGTGCGACCCTGTTTGTTACATGGATTCCGCTCGTTGAAACTATGATTTTCCTATTCTTTGGCTTGTCTGGATTTCTCCAAAAAGCATAGATATTATACCATGTCAATGTTTCATATAAACATGCATAGGAGATATAGCTAAAGCAAGTACAAACAAAACTTATCAAGAAAGAAAGAGAGATTCAATATGGAAAAATGAGAAAATATATTTACACTACTCCAATGAGATGATCAATGAATGATTGATACAATAAATGAGTGGAATACACTCATATATAGGTAGGAACATTCCATAATTAATAAAATAAATCAAGAAGTTAGTTTTCCTTAGGAATGCATGCATGCATAATAATGATGGTCAAAATAGAAAGTCCTAAAATAGATCTAGTTAGTTAACTCTCACTGAACTAGTGTGTCAAAAATAGAAATTTCTCTAACAATTTTATGTTAGTGTTTGGGGTTAATCTAAAATTGAAACCATCCAACATCAACATCATGATTGATCTGGTGGTTTTTTAAAACAAATTCTCCATATTCAGGGGTGGAATAGTGTTGTTGGGGAAAAACACCCTACGGACTAGCAAATAGAGTTCAGACTTTGCATGCAGATATGACCGAATAGAAAATACTTTCTACCTTCATCCCTAGATTTAAATCCCCTTTTCTTAGTAAATGCATGGAAATATCAACCTACCTCGTTCCCGGTGTTTGATGTCAATCCTCCGTTGTGCTTGATTCCTTGTTCGCAATACTCCTTCCAAAGCTGACCTGCATCCAAGACAAGCAACAACTATGCATGCATACTACTTATATACTAACGGGTTATAAATCCAACATAAACTAATCAAACCATAAACAGTTCATGAATTGGGACGGGAAAAGCATTTTCTTTATTACTTTGAATGAGTCAACTTACAAAAGTTGAGACCGACCACCGCTCCTTGAACCCGATCCTGGGCTCCTCTTGTTCTGTCCTCCAACTGCTTTGCTTTAAATCTCCTTTGGCATAAGGAAAGGCTAAAGGGTTGGGACAATGGGAAAACGTAAATGGGCAGAGGTTCTTTGCTATATTTTTCCTCTTCCAAATGGTACCCCTACCCCTTCTTTTATAGGCTAGAAGGAGCTAGGTATTTGGATGAACCCTCGACCATGCATGGCCGGGAGTTTAAGTTAACTCACCCATAGCTTTTTGTTCCATCGGCAACTTTCCTTTTTTCATGCTTTTGTCGGTCCACGCGCGCTGTTTTGGGTCAGCCAGCATGTACATGCGTGCAATAATGGGTTAGGGCATGTGGGCCTTTATACAAGAGGATTTTCAAAGAGTTGTTCAGCAGTGCTTTTGTCAAAGAAAGGATATGAGTTGGCCTGATGCCAGGTAAGCATGTGTGGTGCAATTTAGGGTTATAATAGATGCCCCCTAATGTGTGAGGTCAAAAGATCATATGATGGCCGAAATACATTACCAATCTTTACTGATGTGTCGAACGATTGAGTCCAAGGATCAGGAACCAGGAGGTGTCGTCTGCAAAATAAAAAATGTCTCACCGAGGCGGGCATACCCATGCTTGGGATAAAATAGAACCATGGCTACCAATCAAATACATTGTAGATCCATTTCAAATAACTATAAAGAGTATCCGCAAACAATACACAGTGGAGCTACATCTCGAAATCAGAAAGATATACATATAGAGTATCCATCTTCCAGAAGCTGATTCGGCCTGATGGTTGGAGATGAGATCTTCAGATCTCAAGAAACAACTTCAAAATCTTCAAAACTCGGGTAGGAGTGTAATATGAGTGTAAAACTGCACTACCCAGAGGTCTTCAACGGCTCGTCGGTCATGGACTTGATAATCTTAATGATCGGACTGAAGGCTTCAGTGATTTTGAACAAGGACTTGATTGGATGTTCAGGATGGCCGGGTATGCAGACAAGAGACATATTGTAGAGGGACTGACTCAGGCTTAGTGACAAACTTCCATTGGACAATAGCACGACAAATGATGAGACTCAGGCAGCATGTATGTTAATCATAAGTCTACGAAGCAGGAGGCAACACAAACTCTCCATATGTTTGGAAGAATAACCAAACAGTGGAGGACACAACTCTATATAGCGAGAAAAGATTCCTAAGGTCGTACTACATCCCATAGTCTGATGAACAAACAGACAGATGTGCTTTATCCAAGGGTGACTTATTATGATACCAACAAAGAAAATACTTTTCCCTTCCTCTTTTTGGGGTATATTTGATTTTTTTGTTCTTTTCAATAATTGTGGAAAAAAGAATAAAGGAATATTACGTTACAATGGAGGAACGAGTATTGAAAACATACAAGTTCAAGGCACAAGGACAAGACTGATGTTCTAGTAAAATGATACTCGGGAAAAATCCTCCGACGGCCAAAGGTGTTAAGACACAGAAGCAAACTGTCACAAGGCTAGTGTATAAGGTATGCAAATGCAGTTAATAAAACACACAATGGTAACGTTCTTTGATGTAAGTTTAACGAGCCCAGCGAAGGTAAGCTTGGTGGTTTTTCATGTTTAGAGAGTCTGAAAAAACATAAAAGGAGACTCCATTGAGGTACCTTTTTCGAAGATAGTCTAGTCGGTTCGAAAAAAGGGTAAACTAGCACCGATTAGATGTTGATTCAAAACCATTTTAATGAGTGTGACAAGGAGAAGATCACTCGGCCATTTTTTCATTTTTAAGGAGTCTGAAAAAAGCTTAACTATGAACTCCGTCAAGAATATTCTTCTGGACCAATTTAACGAGTGTGAAAGAATAAGGTCACTCGGAGATCTTTTCAATTTTAGGGAGTCTGAAAAGAGCTTAACTATGGACTCCGTGGGGGTTTCTTTTTCGTAATTTTAGTCCCTCAGGCCCAAAAAAGGGATAAAATTATACCTGAGAGTACTCTTCTAAAGAACAGAAGTTCCATAGAGTATACCTTTGTTTGTACAGTTGACCGTCCAGACCGAAAAATGGGTAAACTACCACCGGACAAACGTGACTTCAAATTTCAGTTTAACGAGCGTGAAAGGCCACAAGATCGCTCGGCAATATTTTCATGTTTAGAGGGTCTGAAAAGGGCTTAAAAGGAGACCCGTTAGTTTTTTGGGAGTCCTGAGGGTGAGATCAAGAGCGAAGAAGAATCATGAAAATGAGGCTCAAACTCATATTCAGGAAAGACTATAAGGACTCCTGAGCCTACTGTGTGTTAGAGATGGCATGGACACCATAATGCAACCAGGACCTACCTAGGGCATCCATGATCTGGTAAGCTCTACCGCCAAGTTGCAACACTTCTAAAGCAAATATGACAGTTTCGTGTTACAACCTGATGGGATTGATCCTAAGGAAGAGGAAAAAAGACAATGAGACACAAAATTCGGGGTAGTAACCTAACCTATATGCTCAAGTTGTTTCGTGGAAAAAATTTCATGGACCGTCAAAATTTTCTCAAAACTCAAAAAAAAGTGTCCCAATACCCGATGTACTCTAGTTATTCTATGATGTTATATATGGTTTTTTGATCTTTTGTGTCTTATGGATCACGTGTGAAAAAATGTATTTACATGCTTATGTCAATGTTCTTTCATATGTGTGCAAGATGTCAATCTAAAATTTGATTAGCTAGAGTATCTGTAATTTGGTTTAATCTCATAGGAATATGAAAATATGTAATATAATCAAAGTTTCGTTCTAAGAGACGTACCCTAAGGAATCGTCGGTGTAAATTTGGATCATGAACCCGGTATACTCTGTTTAGCTATGACACAACTAGTTGAGCATTGAGATAGACCCGGAGATGAGAGATACCCAATGACAAGGCGTCACAAAGCAACTCAATAACTGCACTATACTCAGCAACATTATTTGTGGTGTCACCTAAGCATATACCTCTGGAAGATAACAACTGGCCCTGAGGTGTGAAGATTACCCAAGCTGTGGAGGCAAGCCTCCGAGTGTGCCGACTAGCACAGTCTGCATACCCAACGAACACCTCGGAATCACTTGACATATGCCATATTGATGAAAGATAACATCAATGAAACGTCCATAACACTTACAAGAAACTAAAAAGTAATAGTACAAAGACTATACATATGTTACAAAAAGTTACCCACAGTGACCTGCCTATGAGTAATATTTCTTGAGGTAGAGCCCATTTCTAGGCTCCGCCAAAGCATTCCCTTCAAAATCAACCAGATGATAAGCACCCTTTTTTAATACCTCTTTTATGATGAAAGGTCTGAACCACATGGGTTTGAATTTTCCTGCCCCCCGGGGGTCCTTATCTTATTCATAGACCAGGACAAGGTCGCCTTCAGAGAAAATCTGAGGACGAACAGACCTATCATACTGACACTTGACCTTATGTTTGTGAGCCTTGTTGGCCAGGGCCACATCACGATGCTGCTCATTGAGCTGCTCAAGGTGTACTAACCTTTCTTCAAGTGGAGAAGTGTTTGGCAATAATTGTACTACCAATTTTAGAGATGGGATTTGACATTCGATGGGAAAGGCTGCCTCCAACCCGTAAACGAGTTGAAAAGGTGAGAAATCGGTTGCAGTCTTAATAGATGTTTGGTAAGCCCATAATGTCGAGTATAACATCAAATTCCAATTTGACTTTGCTGAGTTGATAGTTTGTTGTAGAATAGTCTTAAGAGTTTTGTTTACAGCTTCCACCTGCCCATTGGCTTGGGGGTAGTAGGGTGATGAATGCTCTTTCCGTAACCCAAGATTTGATGTTAATTCGATCATCATTTGGTTCTAAAAGTGACTTCCATGGTCAGTAACAATCTCTCTTAGGACTCTGAACCTTGCTATGATCTGGTTGAATAAAAAGAGAGCTACAGTCTCTCCATCATATTTAAACGTTGGCATACCTTCGACCCACTTAGTGAAGTAGTCTACAGCTACGATGATATAGTGGTGCCCCCTTGCTGACGAGGGGTTGCAAGTAGTGTAATAAATCCCCCTCTTGGTGAAGGGACCAACTGTGATGACAGGAAACATAGGAGCAGGATGTTCCCTCATCTTATGAGAGAAGATTTGGCATGGATAGCACTTCTTGACCGATTCTATACAATCTTTGATAAGCGTTGGCCAGAAGTAACCTGCTCGTAGAATCTTTTGGGCTATTGCCAACCCAGACAAATGACCGCCACAAGCTCTGGTATGGAAATCGTTGAGCACAATGACTGCCTCCTCATGTGTGAGACATCGACGTAAGATGCATTCTACACCTCTCTGATACAATGTATCATTGAGTATGAGATAATTCTTAGCATGATGGCGTATACGCCGACGCTCATCATGAGAAGCAGAAGTGGGGCACTTCAAATTCTGGATATAGATAAGTATATCTCCATACTAGGGATATGAATATGTGATCAAAAACATATCTCCTCGGATAGGTGATTCTTCAGGCACAACGTCACATGACTCAACCGGAAGTTCCGAAATAAGCTCTGCGAAGACCAAAGACTTTTTGGACTTCACTGAAACGAATTCTAAGTCAAATTCCTGGAGGATGACTATCCATCTACTGATTTTTCCGCCTATAACCCGTCGTGTCAACATGTACTGGAATGGATTCACGACAGCAATGACGGTGGTCTTGCGAAACAAAAGATAATGAAAAAACTGTTGAATGACATGAACTGCCGCCAACGCAAGTTTTTCGATATGAGAATAATTGAGTTCCGGTCCTACGAGGCCTCGGCTCAGGTAATAGATCACATATTCTGATAAAAAATCATCTTCCTGAACTAAAACCATGCCAATGGTTGACTCTGCAACAGCCAGATATAATAAGAAATCCTTGTTATAGTTAGGTGGTCGTAGCAGAGGTGCAGTTGTGAGGGAATGTTTTAATGCATCAAAAGAGAATTGAGCGACATCGTCCCAATAAAAAGGAACGTCTTTCTTCAGTAAGCGCATAAATCCCTTGGTGATTTCGGCATAGTTGGCGATGAAGCGTCGTAAAAAGTTCACCTTGCCTTGTAGACTCTGAAGTTGAAGGATTGTGCGTGGGGGGGGCAACTGGATTATTGCCTCCACCTTGAGAGAATTGACCATGATCCCTGTTGTTGATACGATGAAACCTAAAAAATGTCCTGACGTTATGCAGAAGCTGCACTTGTTTTGATTCAAGCGAATCCTAAAGTAGTGACAACATTCGAAGATTAGTCTAAGGTGTGTGGGATGATCTGTTCTCTTGCGAGATCGGGATGCTAAATCATCTAGGTAGGCCTCAACTATATGCTTGAGGTCATGAAAAGAAAAATACATGGCCCGCTGGAATGTGGATCCAACATTTTTAAGGCCAAAAGGCATCTTACGATATGTGAATGTACCCCACGGACAAATGAATGTCATTTTTTGTTGGTCTTTGGGTTTGATTTGGATTTGATTATATCCTGAAAAACCGTCCATGAAAGAAAAGGCTTCGCAACCAGCACATTCATCAATGATCTGGTCAATGAATGGTGTTGGAAAATTATCTTTGGGACATTCCTTGTTCAAATCATGGAAATCGGTACATACACGAATCGTGCCTTGTTTTTTATTGACCGACACAGGATTTGACACCCATTGAGTCAAATGGATAGGATAGATAAAACCTGCCTTTAGCAATTTCTCAACCTCAATCTTGATGGTTGTTGCTTTCTTGGGATTAACTGGACGAAGCTTCTGTCGAACAGGCTTGGCATCAGGATACATTGTGATTTCATGTTCAACTATTTTTGGATCAATACCTGACATTTCCTCATAAGACCAGGAAAAATCGTCGCGAAATTCTTTGAAAATATCCGTGTAGATTTGAATCTCTTCGGGGGAGCAATCCGCTCTGATGAAGATGTTTTCCACGATGCCAGGGTTTCAGGAGATGTTGATTGGTATAGTTTCAACAATAGTTTCCATATTGGCCTCAGCATAAATTTCATGCGTAGCTAAGAGATTAATAGGACACAGTTGATCTCCCGTCATGGTCACGGTGAATTCTCCTGCTTCGATTCAGCTTAAATTTGGGAGAAAATATGATTTGTGATGAAGATCTTCCCAAGGTTTTTCTGGACTAGTCATTGCTTCGATTACTGCTTAATCAAAAGGCAAGACTAAGTCTAACAAATCGATGTTAGCGAGAGAACTCTGGGCCCAAATAGGCTCTAGAAGTGGATCTAACTCTTGTGCAGGAGTCAGATTAGTGTTAGCTGAAGCTTGCTGGACTAAAGAGTACGTTACTTCAATGGAAAACAAGGGCATGGACATGCCTGAGTGCCCTGTCTCATCCATCGTGGCTGATGGGGAAGGAAGAATCCATGCATCCTTGAAGTAAGTCGTGCAGAATGATGAAACTTGAAAAATCTCAACCTTATGGTGATTAGATATAAATTTGATATCGTCGTGAGGAGGTGGGTAATCGAAGGTACCCATCAAAGATGGGCACAAACCAACTCCGACGTTAATGAAACTTGGTTGAGGATTATCAATCATCGGGACCATGGATGCCCCCAAAGCTGGGTCAGGTCTAGAGAAAGACAAATGATCAATGGTCACTATCTGGCCCTCATGTGGAAACAACAAGACTCGAAAAACTGTAGCAACCACAGCTTGCATAGCATAATTCCAACTCCGTCCTAACAAGATTTTATAGTCGAGGGGAGCATCGACTACCTCTACTTCGACACACACGGTTTTCCCTCTTAACTGCACGAGGAAAGAAGGAACGATGCCATGTGGTCAGAACGAATGACCGTCGAAAGCAGTGAGGAGAGTAGGTGATGGAGAAAAAATAGGCTGGCCAATGGCCTTCCAACATGCCAACGACATAATGCATGTTGAAGCGCCCTCATCGACCACCGTGCAGAAGATATTCCAAGTAAAAGTATTCATGGGATAAGCCACTACTATCTAAAATGCTACATGGTAAGGCAGACGAGGTTTTAAGTCGGTTGTATCTAACATGATGGTACCCGGATTACAAGTCTCAATAAATCCCAAAGCGGTTAACAAGGCTTTTCTTTGAGCAGGGTAGCTTTGGAGGACCTCCAAAGTAGACATCGCACAAGGGGTTTGTGATAAATCTTCCACCACAGATTAGTTTTGGGTGGCCCTTGCATTTGGGTTATGAGAATCTTTTTTAAATGCACCTTTTGGAATGCATGTCATTGTTTCTCCCAACGTCTTCTCAATCAGTAGAGGAAGAGATGGGAGATCAACTTATTTACCCTTCTCATCAGCGCTTGGTTTACTATAATAATGCGCTCTAGTCAATATGAAAGCATCACCCCTAACCATATATACGTTCGCGGATAAGGGATTGTTCAGAGGCGGGCAGGTTTCTTGGTTGCCCCCTTCCGTGCTTACAGAGGCTTGAGTTAGATTTTGCCCATGTTGAAAGGGATTAGTCAACATTGTTTTCTATTCTTGTGTGACAAACTTTTGGGCCTCTGCAAGTTGAGGACATAGATGGGTCGGGTGGTCTTCTACACACAGGTTACAAGGATACCTTGCCTTCCGTTTTTCAGTGTTGTCCCCGCCAGCATTATCATTGGGTTTTTTATCCCCCATACCCTTCTTTCGTTGTTTTTTCTTCCCTTCAGGCTGTTGGGTGGCCTTTGGGTTAGTCGACTACACAGTGTGTACTTCCGACATTTTGGTAGGGGGAGCAGCCAAAGAAGTAGTTTGGCTGGCCACTGTGTGTTGTATGGATAACTGCTACAACTACTTTGTCAATTGCTCAGTGGGCTTGGTTTGTGTTGAATCGACAATACCATCAGCATGTGTTCCAACTCTCTGTCTAGTTTTATCCAATATTGAACGTGGCACATCTGGCAAGATGTTGTATAATAAACCAGACTGAGAATAGATGAGCTCAAACTACTAAGCCCTTATGATGGCGTCTTCTTTAGAGAAAACTCATAACTTCGCAACGTATTTGGATAACTATGGGACCAAAGAATTAAGGAACCACTCAAGCAAGAATGATGGTGGAACTGGTACCTTGATTAAACTCTTCCAGCGTCTCCATTCTCGAATGTGATCATAGATATGGTCCGTTGTTGTCTGTTCGAAATTAGTGAGCAGCTCTTTGCCAGCATCGTATCTCACAGGTAACTAGAAATGGTTAAGGAAATCCATCGCCAGTTCGCCAAAAGAAGAGTATCTTGAGCGATCGAGCTCAATGTACCATTTTGCAGCACTCCCAATGAGAGTACGTTCAAACAATTGCAACTATACAGAGTCATCTTTCAATGAGTTAGATGAGCACCAAAGATGAAAGGTAGTCACATGATATCCTGGATCTTCATTAGGCTTGGCTTCGAACTTTGTAATGTTTGAAGGCAAATTTGTCAGCATAGGAGGCCAACACGGATTGTGACAAATAGGGTCATTCAACAACCTTGTCAAATCTGGCAAGTGTAAATTCGCCAGGAAAGGTAGTTTGGGTTGCTGCTAATAACCTGGGAAAAAGGGACCTGGAGTTTGACTGGCACCAGGTTTCCAGAAAAAGTTTGGCTGTTGGCCCAGATTCTAGTAGAAACCATGGCCCTGGCCAGCATAAGGATTTTGCATATGTGGAGACATCATCGACTGATTTCCCAAATAGGACATAGATTGTTGGGAATACATTGTATTCGAAGGACTTTGGGAAGGATTACCCCATGCTGGTCCCGTGGGGATAGGCATAGTAGTTTGTCCAGGGTTCCATTGATTGTGGAAAGAATTACCCCAGATTGACATTCTAGATGAGGGAACAGATCCTTTCCCTGAATTCCAAGGTCCTGCTAGGTTTTCCCCCTGTGCAGGAATAGTACCCTACACAGGATTAGATTGTCCAAAAATGGGGTTGCCCCCAGTCGGGAAGTGGCTGACGAGAAAGTGTTGTTACCAAACATTATATTCCAAGAAAACGGTGTCAAACCTACCGGCATACTATGCGAAGGTGGTCCTTGACTCCCCGCTCCAAATAAACTATTTTGTGTAGGTTGCTCGGCGGATTATTGATGTGAACCACCGAGTGAAGGGGACAAAGGAGGGATATGACCTCCTCCGTAAGGAAAAGTGTTAAAAGGGACAAGAGTGCCCCCCATGTGACCTTACAGAGGAGCGTTAGAGCTCCCTTCCCCCAGACCCAAAGTCTGTAAAGTGGAGTAAGAAAGTACAGGACTTGTACCTGAACTAGGCATTCCATATGAGAAAGGAGGGCCTGTCGCACTAGGTTTGAAAGGGGTTGTGGCCACCGCCAAAGACGGGTTCATACCACTATGCGAAGTAGTTGCGGTCGAGACCATGGTGGCTTGGACCGACGACGGTAGGTTAGGAGATGACAGCTCTCCTGTGGTGACAATTGTGGTGGGAATTGAAGAATTCCTAGAAGGAGTAACAACATTTGTTTCCATTGTTGTGTGCGACACTGTCTGGCACTCATAAAATTGAATTGGTACAATGAAATATGCCAAGAGATTAGTGGTTAGGGTTTCAACTGAGCCAAGAGCGGTTGCTTCAAGGTCCAAAACGATCGATTACTTCGGGGGTTGTTTGGGCATAATGGTTTGTAACCCAGTCGCTTCAAAAGACCCTTGTTGGTCTAGCTTCTGCCTTAATGGTGGCGGGAGTGGCTCCAGTGTATCCGGCGGAGCTTGGGATCCTCCATTGTGTGAGAATATCCAAGACACTCTAAGGTAGTCTAAATGCTCAAAAGTAACACCCACTACAAAAGAATACCTAGAAGATAATACAAGCAAACACTAAATTAATTGGAAGAACAGTTACAACAACCAACACTAGAGCAACTTACCGGTGCAAGTGAAAATTGAACACAGAAGCACCCTTCGGGTATACTCTGCAAAGAGTGGCCCGATTTCTATCCTAGGTACTGCGGTATACCCCCACAGTCACCTGTGTATGTCCCTAACAAAGATTGGCAACTAGGTTGCCAGCACGCGAACAGTCACCAGGCGGGTACAGTTGAAAGTCGGGTATACCACAATGAGTAGGGTATCAAGCCCGAAACATGTCAAGGGTATCGAGAGAAAATGGTCCTGAAGACAACTGAGGACCTCGAACGGATTCGAGATCCACGAAGCCCTGTGGCAAATGCAAACGATGAAATCCCAAAACAAGCCCTCTATATGTGTTCTCCACTACGATTGGTCCGGCTTTGGAGGGGTTATCTCCGCTACCTTTCCGCATGCGACCTCGTGTTTATCCCCTGTGTTAGAGGGGGGTCTCGGATAACTTCCATGAAACTGGACTTAGACACTCCCTATCTCAGACTCCAATGTTTGATTTTAAATGGCCTTGAAGAGTTTCCTCTCCAACGTAATCCAAGGCCCTAGTCCTGAACTAGTTTGTGAACCCTATGAACATAAAAGTCTAGTAGATTTTAAATTTAGCATTACTTTTATGGTTTTGTCTTACGTCAAGGGGTATGAGGGTGAAACTAATGATGTATAAAAGACGAAAGCAAAAAAGAATTAAAAAAGATGGAAATAAAACGTTTACTGAATGCAAAATTTCAACAACTTTTCAAACGAAATATTTTTTCACTTTTCTAAGATTTTGGACAACAAACTCAAAGGAATTTCACTCGACTATGAGCTACTTATGATCTAAGTAAACTGCAAAAACTTATGAAATAAAAGACTTTTCCCTGGCTTAATAATGCAGAAACACACTTTTCAACCAAACAAGAAAATGAAAAGAATTTATTTTTTTTATTATTTAAATGCTAGTAAAGCAAGAAAGGAAAAATACCCACAAGAAAAAAACCAAGAAAAACAATTATGGCCTAATCGTAGATCACAAAGAATCATATTTTAAAATCACACAATAGCAATTGTAAAAACAATGACTCTCACACTTGTCTAAAAACCGTAAATTTTTTTATTTTTCTGACACTGTTTTAAATGAGAAAAAGCAAGCTAAGGGTAAAATTAATCCTAAGCTATTGACTGTTCAAAGAGAGATTCAAACACCTGAGAGGAATAATTCTTATCAAGGGAAAGGATGACTTCCTTACCCTTAACAAAAAGTATCAAGTACAAGCACGTGATTGTTACTCAAACAACACACATGCGGACGCGCGCTGAACAGAGACAGAGGGCGTGTACACGCAGGTTGACCTTGTATAGGCCGCATGTATATCTAAACTCTAAGAAAAAATGAAAATAGACAAACCAAACCAGGAAGAGACCACTGATTTTGATAACCAGGATCCCTTGAAGGCTTGGATACTCTTTCTTAACAGAAAAACAAATACTGTAAGGAAAAAAATAATAAGGCAAAAACAATCTGAGATAGGACTGTTAGCAAACAAGACTCAGACAGAATTCCAGAAAACCCCCTGAGAATGTGTGATTCTGACAGGGAAGAGGAGGACTACCTCTGAGGTTCTCTGAACTCTACATGCTACTACTACCTCTACAGCTAGTGTTCACATGCGGGCTATAAGAGGATAGGGCACAGGTACATGTGTGCAAACCTTGTGCAGGCCGTGTGTACCTCTGTGGGTCCCAAAACACACAGTGAAGCAAAATTCAGGGAAAGATGGTATGGAAAACCAGACTCCCTGCTAGCTCAGACCTTACAGAAACAAAAAGAAAAGACAAGAAAGAAAAACTAGTCTTTAAACTACCCAAAAACTAAATAAAATTCTTGGAACCCTAGAGATTCTCCCCAATATGGTCGCCAATTCTGTTGTTGGGGAAAAACACCCTACGGACTAGCAAATAGAGTTCATACTTTGCATGCAGATATGACCGAATAGAAAATACTTTCTACCTTCATCCCTAGATTTAAATCCCCTTTTCTTAGTAAATGCATGGAAAGATCAACCTACCTCGTTCCCGGCGTTTGATGTCGATCCTCCATTGTTCTTGATTCCTTGTTTGTAATACTCCTTCCAAAGCTAACCTGCATCCAAGACAAGCAACAACTATGCATGCATACTACTTATATACTAACGGGTTAGAAATCCAACATAAACTAATCAAACCATAAACAGTTCATGAATTGGGACGGGAAAAGCATTTTCTTTATTACTTTGAATGAGTCAACTTACAAAAGTTGAGACCAACCACCGCTCCTTGAACCTGATCCTAGGCTCCTCTTCTTCTTTCCTCCAACTGCTTTGCTTTAAATCTCCTTTGGCATAAGGAAAGGCTAAAGGGTTGGGACAATGGGAATACGTAAATGGGCAAAGTTTCTTTGCTATATTTTTCCTCTTCCAAATGGTACCCCTACCCCTTCTTTTATAGGCTAGAAGGATCTAGGTATATGGATGAACTCTCGGTCATGCATGGCCGGGATTTTCAGTTAACTCACCCATAGCTTTTTGTTTCATCGACAACTTTCCTTTTTTCATGCTTTTGTCGGTCCATGCGGGTTGTTTTGGGTCATCCAAGGTGTACACGCGTGCAGTAATGGGTTAGGGCGTGTGGGCCTTTATACAAGAGGATTTTCAAAGAGTTGTTCAGCAGTGTTTTTGGCAAAGAAAGGATATGATTTGGCCTGATGCCAGGTAAGCATGTGTGGTCCAATTTAGGGTTATAACAAATAGTCTCATACAACAAAAAACACTAGAAATAGTCTCAAAAAGAAAATAAGAAAAAAATACTTCAAAAGAAAACGAGAGAAAAAACACGTAAGGTCCCCTAACTATTAGTATGCTCCACTTGGCTAAAGGATGTTTGCTCTTTTTCCCTGTTATATTATTTAACATATATTTCCAAGATTAGAAATATTGATCAACAATCACTTCAAAATATTGATTAAGAATATCAATTTAAGTGATATTGATTAAAAAGTGATTTATGTTAGTGTTTGGGGTTACTCTAAATTTGTGTATCGTGTTTTGAGGTACTTCATGATATTAGGGGTGCATGGTGTATGTTCAACACCTAGATGGTCTGATATGGATTGGCACATCCAAGATGAACCATGATGGATTTGCATAGTGAAGGCAACTTTCTCAATGATTACTTGACCTCGATTAGGTGTTGACTTGGTATTATTCCCTTAGGGTGTTTGAGTTCTCTTGATATATTGGGGGATGTCCTTCATGATGGACACATGGAGAGGTTGAATTTGCTAGAGAATTCCCTACTTAGGAGAAGAAACATTGTTCATCTTGGAGGAGGTAATGATGCCCTAACATTGGGTTGCTTGGATTCTTAAATGGAGGCTTGGAGTTGGCTTGTGGATGCCTAGGATACGATAATTTTCTTGCAAGGGAAACTAATCCAAAGGAGTACATGGCTTTAGGAGGAGAAATGGAATCCATATGATCTTATTTCAAATAGGTTTGGACATACCTTGTGTAGATACATCATCTTAGAGTCATTACTATGTACAACATCACCTTGGAGAATGACATGTGTACTCTAGAGTGGAGCACTTCACTTGTGTATGCCCACATGAGCTTATCATAGGTTTCTTATAAGGTCTTGGGACAACATTGTATTGTTGTCCTCCCTTACCTCTCATTTATATAGAGAAAGGAGAGAGTCCTTCTTATACACATAATTCTCTCATTCTTATTCTCACTCTTGTGTAGAGATGTGACCTTGGAGAATGTGCACCAATCTTCTCTCTCTCTATAATTACTAGAGTTTTTTTGTCTTCTTGGAGTATCTTGGAAGTATAGGGTTAGGGTTTTTTGATAAAACCATAAGGTATATTTGGTGGAGAAGAAGAACAAGAGAGTATGCATTTCCTTGGAGGACATGTTGGAGTGATTCTTTCATGTTGTAGCTCCTTGGTTGAGCTTGGGTTTTCATTTTTTTCCCTAGATAGGGTTTTGGAGAGATAGTGGTGTGTACTAGCCTTGAGACAATACTATGATATGTACATGAGCTTGATCTTGAGAATATTAATGAAAATGTCAGTGTTTAAGAACTTTTGCAATTTTCATATTTGATTTTTATCCATATATGTTATTTATGTATTATTATTTACAACTATATATGTCTTCATGATTTTACATAAGTAAAAGGACAATTTTCTTAGTGATTCGACATCATCATTGAAGAATCCAAAGGTTGTTTTGATGCTTATCTATATATTGTTTCACTACTATAAAATTTAATTTTCATATCTAGTTTATGTGGGACAAGTTTCCCTAGAGCATTGAAACTTATGTAAAATATTTTGGTATCTTTTCTCCTTGGATTTCCTAGAAGATTAGGTTGTTAGGAAGTGAAATATTTATTTTTTTTTTGTTCTATATTTTGTAACATCTCTAAGGATGAAAATTTACAGGCTCAATATCTAGGAAACCTCTAGTCAAAGAGGTGAAATTTCTTAATTGAATTGAATTGTAAATTCCATAAAATTTCTAAACTTTATAAAAATAAGTACTTTGGCTCATCCTTTTATCAATTTTTTTGAGATTGTGAAATAAAGTCTTGATCAAAGCAATGTCTTTAGTAGGGTCTTCCATAAATATTTCTAGTTTCTTCATTAATATATAGGAGGGAAAAAATACACTACATTTTCATATGAATGTTATCCTCGAGTTCTTTAGATACTTCATCCTAGGGGAAGAAACCATATTTTGGTCCAAAGGATGGGAGACGAAATTTGTTGGTCAGATTTTATGTTACTTGCCACATTGTGCCACGATTAGTTGATTTATGTTGAATTACTTTGAGATCATTTTATGTTGAATCTCTCCAGTGTCTAAGACCATATTACGTTTCATTTGAAGGTTTTTCATTGAATGGGAGAATTTCTGGGGGAGTTTATTTAAGATATGCTTGCCATCTCTTCAAACTATCAAAGTATAGATAATACTTTTCATACAAGAGTTTCCAAGCTTGAATGTGGTTATAAATATCTAAAATGTCTTGGATTTTTACTTGCAAGAATTAATCTCTTTCATAGAACTCCCTTTGAACAACATTCAATTCATTTTGAATTCTAAAATCATAATCAATAAATTTAGAGACATCATATTGGCTAGAATTGTAATATTCAACTGGATTTTCCAATAAAACAATTCTATCTACTTACTCCATTTTCCTTTTAGTATTAGTTTCCTCATGAACAATGGCTTGTGAGATTGCAAGTCTAGCAAAAATTGTCAAGTAGAGGCCTGTTGTTTTGGTGTTTAACACTATAGATTCATTGGTAAGCACAAATGCACTATCAAAACTAATTTTTGTGTTCTTGTGAGTTTGTTTCATAACTTTATTTCTCCTTCCATCAAATGTGAACATTTCCAGGTTGGACACTCCATCCAATGGTGTAGGAATTGTTCCTTCTCCTGGTATAACCATAATTGAAGCAAAGAGCTAGAAAAAGTATGACGGTATACATCTCTTCTATTGGTTGTTGAACAAGTGATTCCACATTGCCTCTATTATGTTCATCCCATTGTCCTTTTTCTTCTTGTTATTGTCTTTTAATATCATCCTTATCTTCGTCATGAGCTATTTTCTTTAATTCTTCTTCTATTCTATTTTTCTCTTCTACCTTGGCCTCAGCTTATTTTCTTGACTTTTCTTATTTCCTAATTTTTTTTACTTCAACTTCAACTTGTTTTCTGGATTCTTCTTCTCACTTCAACCTATTAGCCTTTACATATTGTTTGGATTTTTCATCATCCTCTTATTTATTTTTTTCTTTATCTTCCTCTTTTTCTTTAATTTTAGCTTCTTTTTTCTCTCGAATTCAACATTAGTTTTTTCTTTATCCTTGGCTTATTTTTTATTTTCTCTTACATCACTCTTTCGAACAAGGATGTTGGACTCTTACAATCGCCATAATGATTTTCCTCAACCCATGCTCTCATAACTATATGAGAGGACTTTTCCACCAACCTATCCAATGTATTCAATGATTGGTTTTAATAAGTTAAATGAGGTTTACTAGTGAATATGATACATTAGAGAATAGTTTGATAGTGCATGGCTCTTTTAGATTACTTCTTTTGTCTTTCTGGTCACCACTTGATATCTTCCAGACCATGAAAATGGGTTCTTCCTTCCATACAGTATCACAACACTCATTCCTACTCCTCTTTTGATTCTTCTTTTATACATACATCTATTTTAAGTTTTCTCCATTTGGCCTCGGATGTTAGGAGAGATGGTTCCAATGGACCAAGGTATCCTTGTTCCACTAGTGCCATAGATTCTATATCTACTCACCTTGTACATCTCTCTCTAGATCACCTCTCCATATTTGGAGTTATTTCTTTATGTTTTAGATTAGATTTTTATTCTGTTTTATTTCCTTCTTCTTGTTTTTATACATGATCCCATTTAGTGCTCCTTCTTTATATAGACATCATTGTACCTACCAGTCCCATTGACCTACCTTAGTGATCATTTGTTGGACATTAATATATTTATCTTCTCTATCTTAACTTAAGTCCCACAAATCTTAAGGAGGTCATTTTTGTACACCCTAGTAACAAAATACCATCATTGACATAAGCCCAAAATACTAAACAGATCATAAATAAAATTTGGATACATGTTGGAGAGATGCGAATGGGGCCCAATTGCATGCAATTATGAGCCATTTTGGTGCCTCTTGGGTGAAATCCATGTCGAGGTCCAAAAATCAGAATTCTCAGCTTTCAAATATAAGAGTATATTTGGATACCCATATGAGAGATGAGATTGAGGCCCTAATTGCATATGATTTCAAGCCATTTTGGTGCTTATTGGTCAAACTCGTGCTGAGGTACAAAAGTCATAATTCTTGGTTTTCAAATATGAAAGTAGATTTGGATACCCATTGGAGAGATGAGTACAAGGCCCCAATTGTGTGTGATTCTACACCATTTTGGTGTGCCTTTTGGTCAAACCCATGTAGAGGTCAAAAAATGGGAATTCTTGGCTTTCAAATATGATAGTAGATTTGGATTCCCATTGGAGAGATGAGCATGGAGCCCAAATTGCATGCCATTGGAGGCCATTTTGGCGCCTCTTTTTGTCAGGACATGGATGGAAGAAAAGTAACTCCATACTTGATGTGATTTTCATTATCATGATAGGTGCATATATATAAATAAATGATTATTGGTATTCCCCAATGGGTGACCTTTCATATCACTTACGACTCTTATATTTACAAATTATGTTACAAGTAACAAAATCTTAAGGATTACATGTCCAACATTACCCCCCTTAATCCAAATGGGTGTGTGTGAGTCCAAGCATCATTATGAACTTCTCTATTTTTTTATCTTCCAAACGCTTTGGTGAATATGTCTGCAATTTTCTCATTTGTGGAACAACGTCTCAAGTGAATAGTCTTGGACTCTACATGATATCGAATCAGGTGACACTTTGTGTTGATGTGCTTTATTCGAACATGGAATCTAGGATTCTTGGCCAAATTTATTGTAGAAGTATTGTTAATTAGAAGAGGAGTATAATTCACTTGTTTCTCCTACAAATATTCAAGTTTTTTCCTAAGCCACACAATCTCCTTCGTTTCTTCTACAACTGCCACATATTCTTCCTTTGTTGTGGAATCTATTGGAATTGATTGTTTGTGTGATCTCCAAGAGAAATATACTAATCCGAGATTCATGATATAGCCCAAAGTTGATACTCTATTTTTCTTATCCCCAACAAAGTCTAAATTAGAATATCCAATTGGGTTGAAGTCATATACCTTAGAGTACTTGAGTCCAAAATATTGAGTTCCTTTCAAGTATTTTATAACTCTTTTTTGCAGCATATAGACACCCTCATTGTATCATTGTAACATTAACAGGAGCATAGAATATAAGAAGAGCAAGAGCAAGCAGAGAGTTGTATAGAGAACACCCATGTACTGACATTTGAATTAATAGAAGAAGATTGGTTCAAATTCATGGTTTTTGTGTCTGATTCTCTGTGTATGTTGATGTTGAGATGCTCATGAACATTTGTTTCCTGATATACATTTACTTTTATATGTTGTGTGTATGATTTCATGGTGAATTGAAGTCTGAGAGAATGAAGGAATGAGTTTCAATTGTTTCTCTATTTGAACCAGAGGATTCCTGCAAGGAGTGCATTCGAATTTTTCCGCAAGGAGTGCGTTTACAGAGGGGTTCAAATAGAGATAGATTTTGTTCTCATTTCCTCGAAGGTGCAGTTAGGCATAGGGCTGTGCAAGGAGTGCGTAGGCCAGACAAAAGTCTCAGGGTTTCAAACCTGAGTGAGGTATTGAGGGACTGTTGTTGCATATGTGCACAGAATCGAAGAGTCTCAACACCTACACAGAGTTGAAGGGTTGCCACAAGGAGTGCGTGCAGGGGATTTTCTTGAAGGACTCGAGAATCATAGTAAATCTCAGGAAGGATAGGCCTTCGGGTTTGTCGAAGGACGGCGTAGACAAATTGCACGTGGAAGGCTTGCAGGAAGTGTTGTAAGTTACTCGCAAGTGGACAGGTTCCACAGAGGGGCACTTCATCATTCAGTGGATTACAAAAGGAAGCACGAACAATCGAAATCCTCCGAGGAGAGTACGCGAAGTTCCGAGAGCCGTTAGATCTCTCAAAGGTGCAAGGAGGGTACGGCGAGAACGTCAAAAAAAAAAAAAGGTTCCAAGCTCAGGAGGGCAGAGTGTTGGTCGGAAACACGAAGGGCGTTGGATCTACACATGATATCGTGCATCGGGGATTCGCGAGTCGAAGCTCCAAGTTGTTGCAACGAGAATTGTGATATCGTGATCCGCGATATCCTGACGAGGCCAAAACCGTCCATCAATCGAGACGCGTGTTAGGAGATCCGAAGAAGTCGGGGTTCGGAGTATCGTGAGTTTTAGGGGCAGAGTATTCTTGTAGCTCGGAATTGCGATCCGCGATATCCCGATGGGAGAGTTGTGTGGGCCACAACAGGAGTTAGTGGAGGACAGGTGGCGTACCATATCGAGGATCGGGAAAAGGAAAGTCCTGAATCCATTGACATCAGGATTCGTGATCCCGCGAATTCCAAAATCCTGATAGAAGCGACGGGAAGTGGAAAGGTCAACTCACACGTGCGCGTCGGAGTTTCGTCACGTCGGGTATCGGGAGTCGGTGGATCAAAGTTTTCGATATCGCGAGTAGTGAAATCGTGATAAGGAAATTTTCGATAGAGGAAAGGGAGAAGTCAGCGTCGACTAGCCATTGGGTCTCGGAGATTCGAGAGCCCAGTGATCGACCATTGGACTTGCGAAACCACAAGTTTCGATTTCCCAATAAGTGAAGAAAGGGGAGTCACGTGAAGAGATCTATGGGAGAATATTTCCCGATAGGGAAATAGAAGGACTTAGTAGTTCTTCGGGCCAAGGGAAGAGAAGATCCTGTGAAGCGGGCATGCCAGTGAGGACGCAGCTACGTCAACATACAAGGATGGAGTCATTTTGGAAATAAACAGAATATTTTTCCATGTAGATTTCTTCTTGTGAATTCACATGCAATAATTTGGATTTAAAATCCATCTGATAGACTTCCCATTTATCTGAGGTAGTAAGGGATAGAATAAGGCAAAAGGAACTCATTTTTTCTATAGGGGAAAAGGTTTCATTGTAATCAATTCCTTCAACTTGAGAGAATTATTTGGAAACTAACATGGCCTTATGTATTTCAACACTTCCATCTTATGCATTCTTAGATCTATACACCCATTTACATCTAACAAATTATCTTCCTATCGGAAGAGGTACAAGATCCCAAGTATCATTTTCCATTAAGGAATGGTATTCTTCATTCAATTTTGTGTCCAACATCCAACAAAAATTCACTTCTCACTTTTATGGTGTAATGATTTTGTTTTCTCGTCAGGAATGGGATCCCATGCTATACTACCAAATACACGAAAGTGGCTTACATCTGGATTACTTTTAGTCTATGCTTATTTTGGTGTTATATTTTTTAAATCCTTTGTGGGAGTGTGATTTACTATTTAATTTGCATTGTTGATGGCTTCTGCCCAATAATGAAGAATTGATCCCTTATATTGGATCATATAGTTATACATTTCTTTTAATGTGTGATTATTTCTCTTTGCAACACCATTTTGTTGTGGTGTATATGGAATAGTATATTTCATTTGAATGTTGTGTACTGCAGTAACCTATAAATTTGTTGTTCATGTATTCACCTTAATTATATCTGCTTAATCTTTGGAGTTGATGTCTATATTTTTTTTCTACAAGGGCCTTGTAGGCCAAAAACATGTCAAAACTTCACTCTTTAGTTTTAGTAAGTAAACCCAAGTGCATCTAGAGAAGTCATCAATGAAATTTAAGAATTACTTGCACCCAAAGAAATAAGGAAAAGAAAGAGGGCCACACAAATCACTATGAACAAGCTACAAAGGGGTCGAGGCATGCCAAGAGGCACGTTTGTCAAAATTGTCTCAATGATGTTTTTCGATAACAAAATCATCACAAAACAAGAGGAATACCAATCACCATATTTTGACTACACAGCTGAAGCAATGAGTGATATTTTAGATGACCAAACCACTCATAACAAAGTTTGTTCAAGTCATTTCTTTGAGCAACAAAAACTAATGGAAAATATGATGACCCAAAGTTGTCAAATTTGTACAACCTGGTAATATCATCAACAATTCCAGTTGCTATGACATGTTTAGGATCTTTTAAATCATTTATTACAATTTGGTGAGGTGAAAATTCTATGCTTTTATCTTTACTTGAATGATTGATCTAATATATTGATATAAGGTTGTAGGAAATACTTGGAACACGTAACAAATCATTGAAATTACCATTATCTACCTGGACTATTTTATACCTGACAACAAGAGATTTATCATCACCAAAGAAAAATTGTTCGGTGTTGCAATCACAAAGAGAAAAAAAATGGCTTTATCCTTATCCATATGATAAGATGCTCCAGAATCAATAATCCAATCATCAAAATAATAAGTAGAAGTTGCATTGAAAGAGAAACCATAAACAAAAGTGCATTTATGTCCATGAGAATAAGAGGTAGAAGAAAAAGAATCAAGATTGATGTTGTTCTTATTTGTCGCTACTCTAAGGATTCCATCATTTTAAAACATTTAAACTCAAGATGACCAATTTTCCCACAAAATTTGCACTTCATGTCAATCTTATTACTTTTTATTTTTGGTCCTCTGTCACCATTGAGAGTAGAAGTTGGTTGACAGGGTTTGGGACCATTGTTTTTCTTATTGTTGTTGTGAGGACGTTGCTTCTTTGGATGTTTGGTTTTGTCTATCTACTATGCCACTAATGATTTTTTAGATTTACATATAGTGTTGATCGATCCAAGTTGTAAGAGATTATATTTCTCTCTAATTAGATAATCACAAAAAGTTTCGAGAGTAGGATCTTGGTAAGCACCCCCTAGATCTTCTCTGGTGGCATAAAAGGTAGATACAAAGATATAATATGCATTACCAAGCTTAGAAAGAATAACATATATGCATAATTCATCCTTCAAATCTATTTTACAATCTTGAAGTAAAAACATCAAGTGTTTTGAACTTAGATAAATAATATTCAATGCACCAGAAATCACTTGGACTTATATTTATTAACTAATTTTCGATCTAGTGGGATTGAATCACATAGTGTTTACCAAATATGGCTTCTAGCTTAGCCCAATATTCATTTGGATCATCAATTCCTAGAAGGTGAAACCATAAATTAGGATATATGGGCATTCCAATGAGTCCACGTGCTTTGTCAATTTTATTATCACATTTGGATTTATTTTCAGCATCAGTGGGGGCTTGTTGTTTTCCCAAGGTTATATGGTACAATGCTTTACTTCTTAATACATCCTCCATATGGAATTTCCTTGAGAAGTAGTTGGTACTAGTAAGAAAAATATATCTTGGAGAAACCATATAAAAGATGTAGATAGTATGGATTCAAAATATTAAATTGATTGTCTAGATGGAAAGCTCTTTAAAAAATAGGTTGTTTAAAAAAAAAAAACATTGAAAATGAACTTCGGATGTGAAAGTTAATCCCTTTTACAAAAAGGAATAAATGATCATCAAAGCACCATGTCGCAAGTAGAATTTGTTCACATTGTGATAGATGCACAATGAAGTGGTTGTTTAAAAATAAAATAAAAAATAAAAATAAAAAACTCTCTTCCTTCTCTAACTTTACCTATAAGATCACTTTTACAAATAAGTCACTTATGAAGTGATCCACTTTTATAGGATAAGTGAAAAACAATGACACTTTTACAATGAAGTTACTTTATAAATTAAAGTTGCATGCAAAAAGTAACTAAAAAAAAATATTAAAGTCGCTTTATGGTGATTCACTTTTATAATTTAAGTGAAATGTACTTTGCAATGAAGTTATGAGATAACTCAAGTGTGTGTGAACTACGAACTTTTTAAAAATTAACTTAAAAAATAGAGACTTGAACTCAATACCTCTTATCAAATAAAGCAACTTTCAACCAAGTGAACTAGTGAAAAATATATAACAATTTTAATGGAGGAGGGGGGCCTTTTTTAACTATTTTCCTCGAAGTGTGTGCTTACTCCAAAAACCTTTGTTTTTGTGTAAAAAAAATTCAACACGACTGCACACAAACACAAACAAAATTTAGAAGAAAAAAAATTATGAATCTCAACAATAATGGGGTTAAATTTTGGTTAGCTTACGCAAAAAAATGCATTTTTTCTCTATGCTTCCTATTTTTTAAGCTCGCATAAAGCACGGAGAAAAGAGCATATGAAAAAAAAAGAAACACTTCTTTCTTTGTTTCTGATTTCTCGAGATCGCAAAGAACACATAACAAAAATCATATGCAAACCAAAAAGGGTATAAAACTAGGAATAAAATAGAAAAACAAAAATATTAACTCTATTAAAAAAAAATTAAATGATGTATTTCATGTTTATACCTTCGGATCTGACAAAAATGGTGGTATCTTGGGAAAACATAAACCTATTCGAGTGAAAAAAAAAAACATTTCCAACCGAAAGAAGTGCTATGGACATAATGGAACAATGCTCTCGGCCTATAAATGCATAGAAAGATAAAAACCCATAAATGTGGCAACACGGGTTCAATATATAGATCAACAATGGGAGTGGGTCTTCAAACAAGTTACAATACCATATTCGAATAAACAAGGTATTCTCACACAAAACGAACACTTTCAATAACCACTCACACAACCAGATCAAAGATCAATACACTGGTGTTTTTATGTGGTTAAAACGCTCGAAAAGAGAACCATTCCATGGCCCCAAACAATGTAGCCACTTGAGGCAATATCTTAATGCAAAAGAAAAATAGTTTACAAGAGATTTCCTCACAAATGATCATCAACAAATGACCCCTTATACTCTTTAAATAGATATCATAGACCAATTGGGTGTTAATCCATGCATCAATATAGACATTAAGATTGAGGAGAATATGATTCGCCAGATCACTCTATGTCTAGAACATATCATGGCCATTAGATTACATAACAACAAATGCATACTAAAGAAACACACTTTTACCTAAAGACTAATTAGATCAAGTTGAACTTAACTAACTCCCGAGTGTCTAAATATCCTAATAGTCCCAACACATCAACGATAAAATGTGAATTCAAATGGATAGAAGGTACCAACCAAAAATCAGAGTCAATATAGGAATGAGGTCAAAATAGAGTTCAAATGAGAAAAAGAGGGTTCGATTAAGGAATTGGTTCCGATTCAAATTTCATCTCTAAAATTCAAAAAAATAAGTAAAATAATATGTGATTTGAGAATTGGTGGGGTAAAAATTCATAACAAATTGAATCCTTCAATAAATCCAAATCTTCCATATATTTGCAACGGCTCAAATGGATAGATAAATTGGCTAAGTATGGAAACCCCTTGAGTATTGAAACCTCAATGATAAGGCTTGACTTCAAATGCAATTTTCCATGAAAATCGTTGAGGGCTTAAAAAACTTACAACATTGGCTCCTTTGGGATGGATCCTCTCTATGAGGTTCCAAGAACCAAATCTCTCAGGTCAAATAGATCAATTCCTTAATCCATTAGGCTATGGAGTCAAAATTTGGCTACCGAGTCAAAACAATTATTCTTACCAAGCTCTATTTTCTAGGATAGCACAAGCTCTCCTTCATCCATGTTGCAACTGGACAGTGGGCCTACTAGGTGACATGGCATCTCCAATGTAATAATGTATGCAGATTGATAAGGCTATGGGACTTGTGCATGCATTGGTATAACAAGATGGTGGATGTCATTGGGGTTGGGAAGGTAAAAGGACAATGAAAACATCTCCAATCACTATAAAATGTGCCCAAGAGGGGAAAGCATATCTTGAGACACAAACAAAACTAGAACATTGGGTAACCTTGAAAGCATAATGGGCATGAGTGAGACTAGAGGAAAACAATGAACAAGTTACCCATATTCAATGTTTTCTTCACTACTCTATTTTGTGAAAAGTTTCATCCATCCATGTTGCCACTGGGTCTGCATGAAGAATAATTTATTCAATGTATTTTGCTTCAAAGTAAGTGAAAATAAAAATAAAAAATATTATTTGTCTTTGAATGTCAAATCTACACTTTCCATTGGTTCTAAGATGTAAGATCGACCTTGCTCTTCTCACCATCACCATTTTCATCAATGCTACCATCAAATTTCAAGCTTGGATATTTAGGGTTTTGTGAAAGTTGTGTTGCATTCTCATTTTCAAGGTTGCATCCCTCTTTACTATCATAGCTACCTTCTTCTTCATTGCCATGATCATTTCCTTGGAAATATTCATGCTCAATATGAATGGCCTTTTCCTTTTCTTGTTGAGAGACAACCAAGGACACTTTTTCTTGGATGGACAAAAGGTACCCCTCTTCATCATGTTCGAATTTTTTGTGTTGGTAATAATTTCCTTCTTGGTTTCTAGCTTCTAAATTAGTATTATAATCTAATGAACATTCATTGACACAATATTTTTCAAAAGAGAAAGAGGTTCATTAAATAACTCATTAATTTTGTAACATGTGTTTTGTGAATCACCATCTTCTTGAATAGTATCATTTCATTTCCAATCACCTATACAAGTATACAAGTAGAGGAGGGTATCCCATCATCATTAGTTTTGAAATTTTCGCCCTCATGCTATCCTTGAAAGTCATGAGCTACCATCTCATTTCCAAACTCTACCAACACATTACTACTAACAGGGGTCCAAAAGGTTGATCTTATATTCTACTTGGAATCCTCATAATTCTCATTCTCCTCCTTCAAAAAATATTTATGGCAGCCTCTAACTAATGATCAATGAAAACCAAGTTCTTAAGCATAATTACCTACTTGATGAGAACCCTCCAAAGTTCCCATTTTTAGAGGTCACATTTAGTTGTTTTTTTTACCCAAAATCGAAAAGTGGTGCTCCCATAATCATCATTTTTTTCGGGGTTAAAATTACAACCTCTTGCAACCATGGCCTTAAAACTCATTAATGTTTCTAACAAAAACCTTAAAATCAACCCTTAAAACAAAAAGTGGTGCTCTTTGTAGCACTTGCTTTTCTTTTCAAGTTTAAAATTACAACTTGTCCAAATATGTGGCATTAACAATTGGTACTATTGCAACTAAACCTTAAAATCAACCTCTAAATAAAAAGGTGGTGCTACCAATATCACCCTTTTTTTCAAGATTAAAATTACAAATTGTTGGAATCGATCGTCATAACAAGCAATATCATTGCAACAAAAATCGTAAAATCAACCCATGAATAGAAACGTGGTCACTACCAAAAGAAACTCCCTTTTTAGGGGGGTTAAAATTATCAATTGTTTGAAACCATGGCCTTAATAACTTGTTCCGTTGCAGCCAAAATCATAGAATCAAACCTCAAAAGAGAAAAAAAAAAAAGTGTTGCTAGTAGCACCCCTTTGGGCAGTTAAAATTGTAACATTTTTTAAACCATTCTCTATAAGACTAGTATTGTTGAAAACAAAATCAAAAATAGAATAGGAATGTTGGCCCTTGCTTCTGGAAGCAAGCGAAGATCAAGGAAGAAAAGGGAGAATGCGAACTGCGTGGAAGACACAATGACTGTTACTGGGTCGAAGTGAGCAAAAGAGAAGAAAATATGGAGTGAATCCCGAGAAAGAAATCCGTTGGACGAGGAGATCAGGAATGACAGATAAGCAAGGAAGAAGGATCATGGACATATCAGCAAGCAGAGAAAGCCACCATTGGATGCTTTGGATCACCATGCAAGAAGAAAGGAAAGACAGGTTGGCGAAGCCTTGAAAATATGGGTCAAGTTGACCTAGGGTTTTAGACACATAGGGTTTGGGTATCTAGGGTTTTGGACACCTAGGTTTCAACCTAAGGCTGTCGGTGAGTTATTGTAATGTATAAATAAATTTCTAAAGGACCTAGGTCGGGTCGGTACTTTTGGGTTGGTACGATATTTCTATTGATCTAGTTGTATTGTTGATGTGAGTGAGTATTGTATCAAGAGAGAGAGAGAGAAGTTCTAAGAGTGAGAGCCTTCTGGTATTGTAAGATCTTAAGCTAGGTGCGAAGATCAACCCTACAGCTAGGTGTGCAGGGAGGGGAGAGAAATGAAGGAGAAGAAAGAAGATCTACTAGCTAAGAGCATAGATAAGAACTGTATCCTTTAATTAAATATAATATAGCATAGTTCTGTGGACGTAGCCCTAGAGAGAGGGTGAACCACGTATATTTTGTGTTGTGTGTGATTGATCTTCTATCTATGTCATTGATATATTGTGATTGCATTATTGTTTTAGATCTGATTAGTAGATGTGTAGAACAGATCTAAGTTGATAACTGATATATGAATGTTGTGTCGTTCTTGTGTTAGATCCACTTGATATTCCCTTTGGTTGTAGACATCTTTGTCCTGCAACCACCTCATAACTGCTTCGGGTGAGACTGCATCTGCTTTGTAGGTGTTGCTAAAAGAGCCATTAGTTAGGGCTTGTCGATGCGCTCTTGGAGCTGAACCCTGGGTTTTCCCCTGTCCCAACAAATGGTTCTGTTGTCGAGACCGGAATATTTTTAAGGGAATGTCAAGGTGGTTTCCATCGAAGACAAAGATTCAAAAGTGGATAGAAGATCAAGAAAAGGACTTCGATGAAGCCCAGAACAAGAACCCTAATCTTATCTTAGAGGATTAGTTGGAGAAATATATTTTTACCTATATACACGAGATATTCTTTAGAGCGATCCATCAAAAGATATCCAAGTGGCTAGCTAGATTAGCAGATACCCAGTTCGAGATCCGATCTAGACCTCCTGTGGTTTGGACATCAGAGATGATCAAGAAGGTCAAAAGAGTTGATAACGTTGTCTCACAAGCTGTAGATCACTGGTTTGATAGCACCATTGGAGGGTACATCACAGAGTTTGTTGTTGACAGAGTAGAATCATACAACCAAGCTGAGAGATATTTCTTTAAGGGACCCAGAGGGAAATTTTTGTATTTTCTGAAGATGAGAATCAAGATGTTATTGCATGAGAAGAACATCTTGAAGACACAATAGATTGGTCGGATCAAGAAAGGCTAATGTTCAAGAGTTCAGACATCGACAGTGACATAGAAGTTGGACATACCCGTAGTGGGAGAGTGTTTGGAGAAGTTCACCTTGCAAACCTATTTAGGAAAAACTACGGGGATGAGGGTTTCTACAGTGGAGAAGAGGTAGATATGACAGACGAAGAACATTCAGAACCCGCTAGGGCTGAGGAAAGAGAAGCTAAAGAGCTTCGTTGAAGAGAACCTGAAACCTCAGAAACTGCGTAGACCATCGAAGTAAGTACGGTTATCCCTCCTGTTGATTCATTAGTATTAAGAAACTAGAGTGATCCCAGCAACTAGAGTACCTAGAGCACTGTCAATAGCAGTCCACCACATACTCAGTCAGGAACCCTAGTGAGATCTATGGCAGATGAGATGAGGTTTCCTATTTTTAGGGGAGATGGATCTAAAGATCCTAATCAGCACTAGTTTCTATGTAAATCCATATGGAACATTAAGAATGTCACAGATGAAGTTGTCAAAAGAACTCAATTCAGTACTACTCTCAGAGATCGCGGCACATGAAACTTGTTCAGGGACTTGTACAGCCTAAGCCATTGAATCAAATTAAGAATGTGTTGATTGCAGAGTTCAAGAAACCTAAGTCAAAGTCACAATGTAGTACAGAACTGAAGGAGATCAAGCAGAAGGTAGCTAAACCTGTTTGGGAATTCGACTGGAGATTCAAGACCTTAACAGGCCGATTGACTTTTCAGATCCCAGATGAAGAGAACAAATAATGGTTCATTGATGCGCTCTTGCCACACATCAGAGTTCACTTGATGCAACAGAAGATTGCTTCACATTCTGAGGCATTGGAGATCGCCATGAAGCTAGAATAATCCCCCATGGGAGAATCCAACTCAGGTATAAGTCAGATCTTGAGTCAGCGAACTAGTTTGTCTTTGTAGGTCAAAGATATGAAGAAAGACAAAGGAAAAGATAAAAGAGAAGACATATGATGTGTCAAATACATATCATAAGGCCATGAAAAGGAACACTATCCCCTATTCAATGAATACTTGGCTTCTGGAACTCCGAGCCCTTTGAAACAAGTCACCTTACCTTGGTGCGACGTATGCAGAAACATACATCACCCTAGTGAGTGCTACTACATGAAAAAGTATGTTCAAACACCTACAAATTTGTATTGCACATTATGTAAGTTCGTAGGACATGATGATAGGGATTGTAAGGCTTACGATCTCATGCATGAAAGTTCGAGGGACATATATAAGATTCAAGGCAAAGTACTAAAGAGGGATGCAACCTTGAAAATGAGAATGCAACACAACTTTCACAAAACCCTGAATATCCAAGCTTGAAATTTGATGGTAGCATTGATGAAAATGGTGATGGTGAGAAGAGCAAGGTCGATCTTACATCTTAGAAACCAATGGAAAGTGTAGATTTGACATTCAAAGACAAATAATATTTTTTATTTTTATTTTTATTTGTATTTGTATTTTCACTTACTTTGAAGAAAAATACATTGAATAAATTATTCTTCATGCAGACCTAGTGGAAACATGGGTGGATGAAACTTTTCACAAAATAGAGTAGCGAAGAAAACATTGAATATGGGTAACTTGTTCATTGTTTTCCTCTAGTCTCACTCATGCCCATTATGCTTTCAAGGTTACCCAATGTTCTAGTTTTGTTTGTGTCTAAAGATATGCTTTCCCCTCTTGGGCACATTTTATAGTGATTGAAGATGTTTTCGTTGTCCTTTTACCTTCCCAACCCCAATGACATCCACCATCTTGTTATACCAATGCATGCACAAGTCCCATAGCCTTATCAATCTGTGTACATTATTACATTGGAGATGCCATGTCACCTAGTAGGCCCACTGTCCAGTTGCAACATGGATGAAGGAGACTCTTGACTCTTGACTCTTGTCCTAGTGTGTCACTGTGGGGTGTGTCAGTTATTTTCATATGAAAGAAGGACGGATTGTGGAGGCTTTGCATTGACTACCATCAACTGAACAAGGCCACGATCAAGAATCAGTATCCCTTGCCAATATTTGATGACCTATTCGATCAAATGAAGGGTGCGACGGTGTTCTTCAAGATCGATTTGCGATTAGGATATCACTAGTTGCGGATAAAGGATGATGACATCCCTAAGACTACCTTTAAGACGAGGTTTGGACATTACGAGTTTACTATTTTACCGTTTGGATTGACAAATGCCCCAGGGGTATTTATGAGTTTGATGAACGGGGTGTTCCACGAGTACTTGGACAAGTTCATACAAGTGTTCATTGACGATATTTTGATTTACTCTCGTATGATGGAGCATGACGAGCACTTGCGCTTGGTACTATAGTGTCTGCGAGAGCACAAATTGTATGGGAAATTCTCCAAATGCTCCTTTTATCAATCAAGGATTCACTACTTAAAGCATGTCATCTCCGGCGAAGGTATCGTCGTGGATCCAGCCAAGGTCGAGGCTATTATGGAATGGCTTGTGCTAACGAATGTCACAAAAGTGTGTAGCTTTATGGGTTTAGCAGGATACTATCGACGGTTTTTTGAGGGATTTTCGAAGATAGCAAATACGATCACGGAATTGCAGAAGAAAAACAAGAAGTTTGTTTGGACCGAGAAATGCGCAGAAGCATTTCGGAGGCTTAAGGAGTTGTTAACAATAGCGTCGATACTAAAGGTCCCTGACATGGACACGGACTTATTGGTATGCAGTGACGCATCCAAGGAAGTTTTAGGCAGAGTCTTGATGCAAGACAGACAAGTGATTGCTTACATTTCGAGGAAACTGAGAAGGCATGAGGAGAACTATGCGACAAACGATTTGGAGTTATTAGCCATCGTATATGCCTTGAAGGTTTGGAGACACTACCTCGTTGGATGAAAATTTGAATTAAAGACTGACCATTGTGGACTACAACACATTTTTACACAAAGCGACCTGAACGTGCGACAATGGTGTTGGTCAGAATTGCTTAGCAAGTACAACTTTGAGATTACTTACATAAAGGGAGCAGTGAACCGAGTGGCGGATGATTTGATTCGGAGACCACGCATCTTTTCGGTGTTGCCTCTTCAGACGAATCTACGTGAGAAGATTCTCACTTTACAGTGTGACGATGACTGGTACAAAGAGGTCGAGGGTTTTATCGGACAAAACACAATGACGGTACCACGATATGAGGGATTTTCTTTTGATAGCAATGGTTTATTGAGGTTTAAAAGTTGGATTTACGTACCACCAAATGACAAGTTGAGGATGTTGATCCTGAGCGAGGCTCATAGAGCAGTTTACATGGCTCACCTAGGAGTCACAAAGATGAGGGCAGATCTTAAACCCGTATTCTTCTGGAGGGGAATGAAGGTCGACATAGTTAACTATGTGGCCAGGTGTCTGGAGTGTCAGTAGGTAAAGGCTGAACATAGACACCCAGCAGGATTACTACAACCACATGCCATTCTGGAATCAAAATGGGAGGTCATTTCGATGGATTTTATTGTTGGATTGCCACTGACAGCAAGGAGACATGACTCAATTTTCATAGTAGTAGACACTCTGATGAAGAGTGCTCACTTTATTCCTGTGCGTACGACGTATCAGGAACCTGACATAGCTAGAGTTTTCATGAATGAGATTGTGAGGCTGCATGGCATGCCTAAGAATATTATATCCGATCGAGGATCGGTGTTTACTGGACGATTTTAGATGAGTTTCCATGAAGCCTTGGGAACCCAACTTAACTTTAGTACTGTATATCACCCAGAGACTGACGGGCAGACCGAACGAACCAACCAAACCTTGGAATACATGTTGCGCATGTACGTGATGGACCAACAAAAGCATTGGGAAGAATTATTTCCACTAGTGGAGTTCGCTTACAACAACAGTTACCAAAGCACCATTAAGATGGCGCCTTTTGAGTTTCTTTATGGGCGACCATGTCGGATGCCCATGAGTTGGGATTGGATTGAGGACAGGGTCCTGGTGGGACCAAAAGTGATCCAAGAAATGGAAGATCAAATGAAAACCATAAGACAAAGGATTAAAGAAGCGCAGGATCGACAAAAGAGTTATGTTGATGCGCACCGAGTCGACCATAGTTACGAGGTGGGTGATTGAGTCTTCTTGCGGGTTAAACCGCATAAGATTTTGATCAAGTTTGGAAAGGGAGATAAACTCTCTCCTAGGTTCATGGGACCCTTTGAGATTTTGGAGAAAAAGGGGCCCATGGCCTATCGATTAGCCTTGCATGATTCTTTGAGGCGTATGCACGATGTTTTTCATGTATCTGTTTTGAGACATTATATTAGTGATCTTGCACATGTTATTGACATGAGTTCCTTTCAGGTATTGAATGAGGGAGCGCTCATGGATGAGTCGGTCCACATATTAGATCACCGCATTCGATAGTTATGACGTCGAACAGTAGATCAGGTCAAGGTCCAGTGGGACAATTATAGTCCGCACTCGGCAACCTGGGAGGACGCATATGATATGCGCTAGCAGTTTCCATTTTTGTTTGATAGATAGACATATGATACTATGATACACTTATTACGACATTTATACTGTGAAACTTCGGGACGAAGTTTAGACCCAGAGGGGGTATATGTAACATCCTGCTCTAGCGCACTGAGCGAACTTATTCTTTGAGTACACTTGCTTGCAAGTGATCCGGATTATTATGATATTAAAACATTTGACTTTGATTATGATGTGTCATGGGTAGATGACATGTTGTTTTACTACATTGACATAGATAGGTGATATTAAATCGGTTTTACTGAGTGTGCAGTGTTTTGGACCTTGAGGATGCAGAGGCATTGATAACCCCTTGGACTCTAGATCGAGTCAGGGAGTGTGCTATTGGGGTTTGATTTATTTACTGTGATATTAATAAATTTGATTAGATGACATGATGTGGACATGTTCTGACATGATTTTTTGATGATGCAGGCTGACGATAGCTTGCCGACTAGACTCACATATGGAGTAAAGGGGCCACACATGACTACCAAAGAGGTTGAGGGAGAGGTGTGGACAGCAGCCTTGCCACAACCTACTAGCACTCTCATCGTGGCTCAAACTGTAGGTTAACGATTACCTAGTTCGAGAGGACCCATGATGCCTCGAGGGCAGACTGTGACAGTCACTCACGATGATTCTAAGGGGCGTGCAATAAGGTGGGGGCCTTATTCCTTAGAATCCCTTAGCCTCCCACAAGTTCACATGGTGGAGTGTTGACTCCAGGGGTTATTGATGTCTACCAATCAGTCAAGAAGTGAGTGGCACCCTTGGAGCACGTGGTGTGTCCTGAAGGGAACGTTGTGCAAAAGAAACACAAGAGGTGAGTGGCACCCTTGGAGCACGTAGTGCATCCTGAAGGGGACGTCGCACAAAGGAACAGATGAGGAGAGTGGCACCCTTGGAGCACCTAGTGCATCCTGAAGGGCACGTCACGTTGATGATGATAAAGTGAGGAACCTAGATGGCCCTAAGACAGACAACACATTAAGAAATTTTAAAACAACTTCCCTAATTAAATGTCGCCCAGTTCAGAATCTAAGTTCTAAGTCTAAAACTTCTCTAGGGGTAAAACCTTGTCTACCCTTAAGAAAATATACATATAAAAATAAAATAATAAATTTTAAACTAAAAACCACTTAAGTTATAGTTTTGTTCTTCATAAATTTTTGGGGTAAAATGAAGAGACTAAGAAATTAATTAAAATCAATGGATATAAAATGTCAAGAAGAAATAAATTTATTTTAACTTTTGATAATTTAAAAAGGTACTAAATTAATAACAAAAGTAAAAAGAGGATAATTGCACAACTGTCTTTTCTAGCTCAAATAAAAAGGAATGAAGGAAATGTAAAAATTAGGAAATTAGGGAAAGGAGGTAACCTAAAGAGGGAAAGAGAGGAACTCATGGTAAAAAGTAGGAAACCAACGTAGGAAAGAATCGACATTTAAGAAACTTTTAATTTTGAACTGATTTAGCAATTTCTTTTTAGGGAAAGCTTTTAAAACCTGTAAGGGAATCTAGGGACACCTAGGAGTAAATTTAGGAGTAACTCTAGGTGGGTGAGGGAAATGAGACAATTAATAAATTAAAGAAAATAATTATTGGAGGAAAGTGGGGGATGGATGACACTTGTACGAAGGAGAATTTTTAGAAGATTTTTATTAAAACTTAAATTAAATGAGATTTAGGGAAAGAATGGAAGTTCTAAAACTCTATAAAAGAAAGGGAGGAGAAGGAAGATAGGGGATCAACTGTTAGCATAACGTTACGCTACCGGATTAGTGACCTTACTGATTTACTTGTGGTGAGTTGGGATTTCCAGCTCGGAGAGGAGTGGTAGCTCAGCCTTGCGAGGCGAGCTGGGAGCTAGACGTACCCTCTGGATAGTGTGTGGCCCCTTTATGGCTCGGGGGGCTAAGGGGGAAGCAGAGTACCCCTAGCATTGGTTGGGAGGTACTAATGTAGTCTCAACAGTCGGCGAGCGGGAGAGGCACAGAGCACGCGAACGTCATTCGAGGCAGGTGATAAGGCAAAGGTACGCTCGTTTATTTTATAGAGTAGAATGCGTTAGGAATTTATGATGAGATCTGTATGATGATTGTAATGGATGAATTTTGTCTTAAGCTTTTGCCTGTTTGATTGATTGCCTAAAATCATTGTGGTCATCATTCTAGTTGGGTTTTACTATTCCTTGGTTTAGATCTTTATGATTATGTGTTACTCTTTGTACTGTATTTTTCCAGATGTTGTATATTAGCATTTAAATTATTGATGTATAGATTTACAGTCATTAATAATCACTGTTATAGTCATAATGCATTGATGTATATACATGGAGGCGTGTAATGGCGAATTCATTCTATAATAGATACAGGCGAATTCGTTTGATTAATGGATCATGTATATTCGTATTTAATTAATGGTGGTGTAGTCTCTTAATCCGTTGACAATCCCAAGTATAAATTTAATTCATGGTTGTATGCACATGGAAGTGATATAAACGTAGAAAATTTATCACTGTGTGTCAATGTGGAGAATTCCTGGGAAAAGTGTTTATGTGTAATAGTTGTGATTTTCCATTGAAGAAAACAATTTAAAAGGGAAATCCATGATAGCAATGGCATTCTGATAGCGAACTCATGCAACAATTTAGAGACTTTGCATAATGGAAAATCGAATGTAAAATTGTTCTGAAATTTCCTTCTGCCAATGTGTTCTGGCAAATTCATTTTGTATTGGTTATTACAAATTCATCTGCTCTGTTGAACCACGTTTTATACCCACGCATGTGCGGCTACTTCTGGTCATGAACCTGTGTTGTAAATTGATTTGATTCTAATCTATTGATGCCAGTAATAAAGCACCTAAGCCACGGCCTTAGAATTGACCGTTCTGTTAGGGAGTTCGCTTGACGTTGTTGCCATTCTTGGGACAGTGATTTACTTTTTCCTGTTGACAGTCAATCCTCCTTCCTTCATTTTGAAAATATTTGTGTACCTTTAAGAGCTCCTCGCAGCATTTCTCAAGGCCATAATCTCTTTATTGCTGACAACAGAAAGGTCATTACCCTAAAGAATTCTTGACTACTGTGTCCACAATACAAGATCTAATGTTCTTATGTATTCCTTCATTCATGACTAGTGTGTTTCATAATACAAGATCTAACGTTCTTAGATATCCCTCCATTTGTTTTATTGACCTCGATATAATTGTGTGCGATTTTTTCTTAGAAATGGGTTTGTTTTATTGACTTCGATAGAATGTGTGTGATTTGTTCTTCCTTAAATGAAATGGGTTTTCATATCTTTGGATGACATTGAAATCTTTCGCCCTCCACTAAGATGGGTTTAGTTTGTTTAGAAAAGAAATGCAACATCTCTGTTGCAAATCAGCATGTATTATAATGGAATGATATCCATACTTCATCTCATATTGAAACCAGAAGTTATAGATTAATGTTGGCTTTCTCTTTTTATCACATCATTGAATAAGACAATTTGTAAGGTTTTCCTATGTTTCTTAACATAAAATTAATTGTATATTAGAATAATGGCAGTGGGTCTATTTAAGTGAATGGCACTACTTTCACTGTTATCTTCGATTAGTAGTAACATCATTATCAATTTGAGATGATCATTTAGATCATTGTGTATTAAGGATAGGAATATTTTGTTTTTTTTTTATTTGAAATGAAGAAGCCTTGTGTTGATATTGACAACGTGTATAACCAGGGAACATTTCGATTCTGGACAATTTAATTTCCTTGCCTGCGTTTACCTATGGTCAGCGTTCCATATTAACTTACAGTAGCTATTTGGAGATCCCTACGATCTTACCTGTCTATCTGATATGTTTTACATAGCCCACGTATGCCTCGGTCTGGTATCATAACCTGGTAAATCGCTCTTTCTAATTCTTTCGACAACACTCGTTTGGTCAGCGCCTTCTTAAATGGATGGCCGCCACCTAGATTTTGGACTGCCAGATTTCCCACATAGACCGCATTCCCTTATGCCATGACCGAGTTTGTTGATTGATCTTTTTAGTAGCCGTAAATTTTTAAGGGTAGATAAAACGGCAAAAATTATTAATTGGGAGTTGAAATGATAGTTGGGAATTGCAGTAATATGGATTTTGTTTTAGTGAATAAAAATGCCTCATTTCTTCGTTTTAATTTAGTCAATACTATCTTTTATTTCGGACCTTTATTATTCTGTCATGTTATAGGTGTGTCGACAAGTACTAGAACCAATATAGTGTAGATTCTTTATTTATTCAAAATGGATCATATGTATGAGTATTACCAAGTCTGTATTTAAATATCTTATATGGTTATGAATGGTTTAAGATTTTTATGGTTTAAGATTTTTGATTAACAGGTTTAAAGTAATGAGGTGTTATCTTTATTACTTTTAATATTAATAATAACAATCATTATTACTATTAATATTTGGGGATGAGGAATTTAGTGTAATGATTGTTAAGGGGTGAATAATCTATTTTAGATTTATTGTTATATATATAACTACAAGATTATTAGATCATGATTGCAAATGGAATACTTATGACACTAATAACAATTTAAGGCAATTGATTGAGCTAGTACTCTGATGACACGATAAATTAAAATTGTGCAACTGATATGTTTTAAGACTAAATTTAGATTACACCATGATGTCATTATGCACTTTATACATGCATTGCAGGGCTCGTAATGGAGGTTGGATTAAACTGTGTTAATTACCTTACTTGTTTTATTAATTGCCTTTATCTTGTAATTTGATTAAAGGAACACCTCCCATGCAATACTGTAATAGTAGCGAGAAATTTAATGAGTTAATAATGATTCACTGCCACAATTTGCCTTAAAACAGATATCTTGTTGATTGCGATCTTGATGGGTATGTTATTATCATTTGGCTTAGAAGGCTTGGTCTGCTTGTGTCGGGCGGGATGTAGACACCTCCATGTTCCTCAGAACAGTCGCCAGCCCTGAGACCTTAAATGGTTAAAATCGATGGGAACCTGGGCTTGAACGTTGCTTATGTGTCTTGGAGGTCCTAACCATTGCAGGGTAGGACGGGCGGGTAGTCAGTCTTATTTATTTGTCGATTGATCGTCGTTCAATGCATGTAGATACTTGAAGTGCGTCTTAGGTCATCATGTTGTGTTCGTCATTGTATGCATCTTGTTCGTCATCGGGTGGTGATGTAGAGTTGAATGTGTTTATTACCCTTGCACACACGCGCACACACAATATAAAAAAAAAAAAAATGTACTTGTTTTATGAGGTTCGTCGTCGTAACGAGGAGGTCTTGTAATTGTACTCTGCGCTAAAATACCTAGTCAACCAGCTAGTGTTGGGGGGAAGGATATGCATATGGTTGCTTCTATTTCAAGAATATGATTTTGAGATCATAGTAAAGCCAGGGAGAATGAACAAAGGTCCTGACCACTTGTCGAGGTTGGAACATGGTGAAGAGCCGACCAATTTAGAGGATGCACTGTCGGATGCACAGTTGCTGGCCATTAGAAAGATCGATGACCACTTCACAGAGATAGTCCAATTCCTATCAACAGGAATGGCACCTAGTGAATACACAATTTCTCAGAAGAAATAGCTAGTAGTGTGCGCTACAGATTTCTCACTTATAGTTGGAAATCTATATAAGATGGGACCTGATGAGATATTAAGAAGGTGTGTTATGGAGGAAGAACGACCATTGATCCTTGCAGAAGCTCACAAAGGCATCACATGAGGAAATTATGTAGTAAAAGAAAATGTGCAGAAGGTTCTAAGAGCTGGCCTTTGGTGGCCTACCTTACACAAAGATGCTAAAGACTATTACAGAGCCTGTGATGTATGCCAAGGAGTTGGGAAACCATCCAGAAGAGATGAAATTCCATTGGCACCACAAATGACCCTGCAAGCATTTGAGAAATGGGCCATTGACTTTGTTGGACCTATAAATCCACCAGGAAAAAGGTACATAATTACAGCAACAAAATACTTGACTAGATGGTCCAAAGCAAGAGCAGTCAAGGAATGTAGTGAAACTATAGTTGTGCGCTTCATATTTGATGACCTCATAACCAGGTTTGGATGCCCAAAGATCCTTATGAGTGATCAAGGAACACATTTCATCAATAAAACATTTGAAGCCTTGACTGAAGAATTTCCAGTCCACCATTAGAAGAGCACACTGTACCATCCACAAGAAAATGGGACAGTTGAAGCATTCAACAAGATCTTGGAGACAACACTCACAAAGATTTGCAGTGTGAACAGAGATTATTGGGATTTAAGAGTACCAGCAATATTATGGGCCTATAGAACCACTTGAAAGAAGTTGACAATGCAGACCCCCTTCAAGTTGGCATATGTTCTTGAAGTTGTTGTTCCAATGGAATATCTGGTACCAAGCCTAAGAATTGTTGCCTTTACAGATATGGATGACCCTCGCGTTGTTCAAGAGAGGCTTGCATAGTTGGCTGAATTGGAAGAAGACAGATTCATTGCAGGATTCCATCAGTAGGTTCATAAGGAAAGAGAGAAGGCCTATCATGATAGGCACATCAAGAAGAAGGCATTCAGACAAGGTGATCTAGTCCTGATATATGACAGTAAGTTCATAAAACATCTTGGCAAGTTCAGAACACATTGGCTAGGACCATATGAGATCACTTATGTTACAAAGGGAGGAGTTGTGTAATTAAAGACTCTGAATGGGGAGTGGAAGGAAGGATTAGTGAATGGGAGCCGGCTGAAGTTGTACTATGATAACCAGATGCCTCGTAGCTTTCAGTGAAAGCATGAAGAAAAGGGTATAGGTACCAGGAGTAGTTGAAACTAGGTACCAAACACAGAAAATATAGTTTGCACAAGGGATGGAGAGGAGGAAAAGAGAAGAACGTAGAGGTTGCACTGAGTAGCCTGGAGTCGAAGTAAAACAAGAAGCTCATATCTAAAGTTCCTTGGGACGAGTCACGCGTGAGTGTTGGAGGCCTGTTGACCCTTGGATATGGAAGCAAGAGAAGATCAAGGAAGAAAAGGGAGAATGTGAACTGCGCAGAAGACACAATGATTGTTACTGGGTCGAAGTGAGAAAAAGAGCAGAAAAGATGGAGCGAAGCCCAAGAAATAAATTCATTGGATGAGGATATCGAGAATGACAGATAAGCAAGGAAGAAGGATCGTGGACAGATCAACAAGTGAAGAAAGCCACTATTGGATGCTTTGGAGCACCGTGTGAGAAGAAAGGAAAGACAGGTTGGCGAAGCCCTGAAAATATGGGCCAAGTTAACATAGGGTTTTAAACACCTAGGGTTTTGGTATCTAAGGTTTTGGACACCTAGGTTTCGACCTAAGGCTGTCGGTGAGCTATTGTAATGTATAAATAAAGGTCTAAAGGACCTGGGTCGGGTCGGTACTTTTGGCTTGGTACAATATTTATATTGATATAGTTGTATTGTTGATGTGAGTGAGTATTGTATCGAGAGAGAGAAGTGCTAAGAGTGAGAGCCTTCTGGTATTGTAAGATCTTCAGCTAGGTGTGAAGATCGACCCTACAGCTGGGTGCACAGGGAGGGGAGAGAAACGAAGGAGAAGAAAGAAGACCTTCTAGCTAAGAGCATAGATAAGAACTGTATGCTTTACTTAAATATAATATAGCACAACTCTATGGATGTAGCCCTAGAGAGAGGGTGAACCAGGTATATTTTATGTTGTGTGTGATTGATCTTCTGTCTCTGTCATCGATACATTGTGATTGCATTATTGTTTTAGATCTGATAAGTAGATGTGCATAATAGATCTAGGTTGATAACTGATATATGAATGTTGTGGTGTTCTCGTGTTAGATCCACTTGATATTCCCTTTAGTTGTAGACATCTATGTCCTGCAACCCCCTCATAACTGCTTCAGGTGAGACTGCATCTGCTTCGCTGGTGTTGCCGAAAGGGCCAGTAGTTAGGGCTTGTTGGTGCGCTCTTGGAGCTGAAACCTGGGTTTTCCCTTGTGCCAACAAGGAAGACCCCAAATTAGGGAAAAAAATATGTTTTTAAAATAAAATTATTTAAAAAAAAATATTAAAATTGAAAAAAAAAAAGACATTATTTAAAAATAATTTTAAAAAATTAATTAAAAAAAAAATCCCTTGCTCCTTCCTCATCCTCCTTTGCTACTAAGAAAAAAATAAAAATTGAAAAAAATGAATTTTAAACGAAGTTCAAAAAAAATTATTAAATAAAATAAAATAAATAGAAATTTTAAAAAGCATTGAAAACAATTTTGGAAAAAATAAACCAAAAAAAAAAAAATCATATGAAACAAGTTTTATGGGAAATTTAAAACCAAATAAATACTAAATAAATTACAAAAAAAAAATAGACCAAAAAAAAAATGAAAAATAGAAAACATAT
>ML786406.1:161722-181533 GCA_009831015.1 Picea engelmannii | reverse complement strand
CATCGTCAAGCTAGGTGACCCCTACTATGGCGATGGTAGCTGCATGGTGGAGGAGGAGATTCCTCCAATCTGGAAGCTGGAGAATAATGTAGGAACATCCGAAGCTATCACCACAGGTGCTTCCAACAAAGATAGAAAGGAGGAAGAGGAACAACCACAGCATTTTCCCAACTGTCTCGTGGAGGATCACCTCCAACTCCTCTTTGAGATAAGGCAAAAATAGGATGACCAAGTGCACTCACAAAGAGTCCTCAACCAACGAATGGATACCTTATTCGATGTACTCATGGACACTCCAGCGAATGCCAAATTCCTGACTTGCAGTTAGCGGTTCACCCCGGTCTACAAAATACATGGAAAACCTAGCCCAGCCATGGATTGATGTCTCTGGGTTTCAGGTTTTTGTTAATTTAAGTTGTAGAGTCGTTGGTTTAGCACACCATGACAACACAATAAATGAACTAGTAGTTTTTATAATTATGTCTGTGTAGTTTTAGTCATGGAAGCTTTGTCTACAGCTAGCCTTAGTCATGGACGCTTTGTCTGCATATTTTTGTTTTCGCATACACACTATAATTTTTTGGATAATCATTTTAGCGCGAGCAAAGCACAAACTCAGAATGATGTGTTAGTCCCTGAACAGTCAAGTAGCCACTTTTTCTAGTTTCCCTCCTGTGGTGGAATAGGTGGCCAACACTTGTCACTGTATAGCATATAGCCCTCATTAATACAAGGTTCTACACTTTTATTTACAAAAAAAAAAATACATATATCAAGTAACAATAAATCACAACCCATCAACATCATCATGTAAAATCCATGGTCGAAACAATTAACATTGTACTATAACCGGATCACTTGCATGCAAGTGTCCTCAAAGAATAATTTGATACCATGTTTTCAGTAGAGAGGGATGTTACATACACCCCCTGTTGTTTTAAACTTCATCCTGAATTTGTGTAGTATATAAAATGCAGTAAAAATTATTTGACAAGATCTGTATGTCTAATATATCAAACAAGTAAGGAACTTGTTGACGCATATCATATGTGTCCTCCCAGGTAGCCGAATGTGGACTATAATTGTCCCAATGGACCTTTATCTAATCGACTATTTGATATCATAGTTTTCGAATGCGATGGTCTAGAATGTAAATTGGCTCCTTCGTGAGAGCACCCTCATCCGACACCTGCAAATAACTCATGTCAATCACATGTATAGGATCACTTACATAATGTCTCAAAATAGATAAATGAAAAACATCATTCATACGCCTCAAATAATTAGGCAAGGCTAGTCAATAAGCCGCGGGTCCTTCCTTTCCACAACTTTGAAAGGTCCCGCAAACCTAGGAGAGAGTTTATCACCCTTTCCAAACTTGATCGAACTCTTGTGCGGTTTCACCTACAAGAAAAATCGGTCACCAACTTCATAATTGTGGTCAATGCAATGCACATCAGCATAACTCTTCTGTCAATCTTGCATTTATTTAATACTTTGTCTTATCGATTTCATTTGTTCTTCCATTTCTTATATCACTTCTAGTCCTACCAAGACCCTATCCTCAAGTTGATCCTAGCTCAATGGCGTCTAGCACAGTCACCCATAAAGAAACTCAAACGGTGTCATCTTAATGGTACTTTGATAGTTGTTGTTGTATGAAAACTCTACTAGTGGAAAGAATTATTCACATCGTTTATGTTGGTCCATTACATACATACACAACATGTCTTCCAAAATTTGGTTCGCTCTTTCTATCTGCCCGTCTGCCTTAGGGTGATATGTTATACTAAAGTTAAATTGTGTTCCCAAAGCCTCTTGGAAATTGGTCCAAAATTGTCTTATAAACACTGATCCTTGATCAGATATGATCCTTCTTAGTACACCATGTAACCTTACAATATTGTTGACAAAAACTCTAGCTATGTTTGGTGCCTGATATGTCATACGTACAAGAATAAAATGTGCACTCTTCGTCAGAGTCTCAACTACCATGAAAATTGAGTCATGTCTCCTTGCCATCAATGGTAATCCAACAATAAAGTCCATTGAAATGACCTGCCATTTCGATTCCAGAATAAAGTGTGGATGTATTAATCCTGTCGGATGTCTATGTTCATCTTTCACTTGCTGACATTCTAGACATCTTGCCACGTAACTAACTATGTCTTCTTTCATTCCCTTCCAAAAGAATAAAAGCTTAAGGAATGCTTCATCTTCGTGACTCCTGGATGAGCCATGTACACTGCTTGGTGCGCTTCACTCAAGATCAAAATTATTAATTCGTCATTAGGCAGTACGTAAATTTTGTTGTTATACCTCAATATATGTCATTGTCCAATGTATAGCATTAAAACTTTAGTACCATCATGGTATTTTGTCCAATATTTTCCTTCACCTCTTTATACCAATCATCATTGATCTGTATAGTTAGAATATTTTCTTAGAGATTTGTCTGAAGAGGTATTACTGAGAATATTTGTGGCCTTCAAATCAACGCATCTGCCACTTTGTTCATCATGCCTTTTATGTAAGTAATCTTGAAGTCATATTCGCTAAGTAATTCTCACCAACGCCTTTGTCATGCATTCAAGTCACTCTGCGTAAATATGTGCTGCAATCCACAATGATATGTCTTTAATTTGAATTTTCATCCAATTAGATAGTGTCTCCAAACTCTCAAGGCATATACAATTGCAAATAACTCCAATTCATGCGTTGCGTAGTTCTCATGCTTTCTCAATTTCCTTGGAAAGTAATTGATCACTCGACCATCTTGCATCAAAAATCCACCTAAATATTCCTTGTATGCATATGTGCATACCAAGAATATTGTGTCCATGTTAGGGACTTTCAGTAATGGTGTTGTCGTCAATAACTCCTTGAGCCCTTGAAATGCTTTCGTGCATTTCTCAGTCCATACAAACTTCTTGTTTTTCTTCTGCAATTCCATGATCAAATTTGTTATATTTGAAAAACCTTCGACGAATCGTAAGTAATATCCTACTAAACCCATAATTTGCATACTTATTGTATGTTTGTCAGTGCAGGCCATCCCATAATAGCCTCTAATTTTGTTGGATCCACTGCGATACCTTCCCCAGATATGATATGTCCAAAGTAATGAATCTTTGATTGGTAAACAGAACATTTCTATAGCTTCTCGTACAATTTGTTTTCTCGTAGACACTACAGTACCAATATTAAACGTTTGTCATGTTCTTCTTTCGTCTGAGAATAAATCAATATGTCATCAATAAATACTTGAAAAAACTTGTCCAAGTATTTGTGGAACACCCCATTCATCAAGATCATGAATACCCCCGAGGTGTTTGTCAGTCAAAACAATAAAACTGTAAACTCATAGTGTCCAAACCTCGTCTTAAATGTGGTTTTAGGAATATCTTCCTCTTTAATTTGTAATAGGTGATATCCTGATCTCAAGTCAATCTTTGAAAACACGGTCACTCCCTTCATCTGATCAAACAAATTTTCTATTCTTAGCAACGGATATTGGTTCTTGATCATCGCTTTGTTTAGTTGACGGTATTCAATACAAATCCTCCATGATCCATCCTTCTTTATTACGAAAATAATTGGCGCACCCCAAGGTGACACTCTTAGACATATAAGTCCCATGTCCAACAATTCCTTCAATTGCATTTTCAACTCCTGTAACTTAGTCATTGACATCTGATATGGCATTCTTTCTATCAGTTCATTTCCAGGTTTCAAGTCTATTGTAAACTCAAACTCTCTTTCGAGAAGCAAACCTGGTAACTCTTCTGGAAACACGTCCTCAAACTCGCATACTACTGGAAGGTTTTCTAATCCTTTTGCCTCCCCTTTTTCGTTTATCACTAAGATTTCATATAACTTACATCTCTTGTGCATGCTCTTCTATAGTTGTAGGGAAGACATGAACCTCGAGGACACTCCCTGGTTTCTTCCTACAATCACTCTTTTATGTCCCACATCATTTGTCAAAGTTAATTGTTTCGTCTTACAGTTGAGTATCACATCATACGATTCCAACCAGTCCATACCGATCACTATGTCATACGATCTTAATATCATGACATATAGGTTTTCCTTCGTTACAAAATCTCCCAAGTTAATGCTACAGATCGTAACCTTTCCTCCAACCTTTTGTTTGGCACCCGAAGTCATTTCTACGTATCTAAACTTGTCTTGCTCAACTGCCTTTACCTTCATTCTCTTTAGTGTTTCAATAGAAATAAATATCTATGTACCACCTAGATCTATCAAAATACTAAAGGTTTGATCAACGATCATACCTGATGTCTCGAGCACAGTGGACTAGTGCTCATCCTGGTGGTTATTCACTGTGGCATGAATCTTGTGGGCCTTTCCCAAATCTCCAACTATAGTGTGTCTTGTTGATATAGTCGCTTTGGCCTTCTCAATCGGACAATATCACTGGTACTGTGGCTCTCGACATATCCAACATCCAGTCTTTGGTCCAATACTCCTAGTCCTCGAAGTAGAAGCTACTAGCCTACCAATCTGAGAACTGGGTTTGTTCTGCTAAACATTCCTAAACTGTTGTTGCTGCGGGTGATGTTGTTGTTGTTGTGGTCCTTTGTAAGGATTCCTCTGGTGAGTATTTTTTCATCATGGTGTCATGAACATAGGTCCTCTAGGAATATCTCGATGCACTAAAGTATATCTGGCTAGAGTCTGATTTTTTTGCGCTCCTGATGTCGATTGTCCAGACGGTATAGAAGGAGTCCTGCCCTGACCCCTGTTGGTCAGCTCTTCATCAGCTATGAGGGCCTTGTGGACTACATCATGCAACATGTGAGACATTAGGATCTGTACTTTTTCATGAATGTTGAAGTTAGGGCCATACACAAACTTGTTGACCTTTAACTTCTATGTATTCAAATGTGGAGCATACCTAAGTAGCTCCATGAATTTGGCCTCATAGTCTAGTACCATACGACCACTCTATCGTAAGTCATTAAACTCATTAAGCTTATTCTCAATGAATGCCACTAACAAATACCTCTCCCATAACGTTTCCTCAAACAGTTCCAATGACACATCTTCGACGATCATGTTTAGTTGAGATAGGAGCATCTTCCACCATAGAAAATAACTCACTTTCATTTGAAAGAATTCCATGTGGACTTTCATGTTGGAGGTGTAGTCACAAAGTGAGAAATACATCGTCATGTTCTCCAACCATGCCTCGGAGATTGAGCCATATATGGCACCCATGAACTCGGGAAACTTCACCTTCTCGAGTTCTTTGTGTATGCTAACACTACCAACTAGAGCATGTTTTGAAACCTCATTGGGTATATACGCTCTGCCCTCTTCTCTATCCAGTCAATTAATCAAGGCCTCTTACATCCTTTGAAAGGATCTCATCATACCAACCACATATACCACAGCAACCTTCTCCTACTCAATGACTTACTCTTCTCATTGGGGGTTATACCCCTCTAGTGTGGCTACTAATGGAGGCGATGCACCTCTTCCCCTAGCACCATGTCATCTACCTCCATGGTGTCCTCTAACAATGATTACCTGTATGGAAAATTTTCAAAATTAATTAGCAATGTTGTTTCTAATCATTGTTTCACATAGTGGAAGGTGTAATGGTCCAATGTCATAGGGTTGAACCCACTCTGATACCATATGTAATGACCCATCTATTACATCAGTGATTAGTGATGTACAAAAGAGGTAAATATTTTTTTTTTGTACAAGTGAAAATGCGTCATAACATATATTAATAACTACACAATCAACTAAAAGCAATATCGCTATTATTCAATCATCTGTATATTATAAAGATAACATAAGGAACCTACCCACCCAACTTATCCTGCATGGTTAGGACCTCCAAGACACATAAGAAACGCTCAAGTACAGGATTCATCCGATTAATTTTGACCTCTTAAGGTCTCAGGACTAGCGACTGTTCTGAGGAACAAGGAGATATCTATATCCCATTAATCCAATCATAAACCGCAAATCAAGACTAGATTTATCAACCATACTCAACCATCAATTCCCCATGGTGAATTAGTGTAATCCACTATACTTAATCAATATTTCATGAAATATCCAAGAGCAATTAAGTAAGAGAATCAACATGAAGATAATAAGAATCATAAGTGAAAGTAAAATCATAAAGACTCAATGCTAATTTATATATCCAATGGGATTTGTTGGAACATATATAATCCTAAACTTCAATATTTACTCTCTCAACTTCATATTTCCCCCAAGTGGCAACTCAAAAATCAAATTTCGAAGTCTAAATCAATTTTATTTCTGATCATAAGACGCACATGATATCCACCATTGATGAAATTCCCTCGTTCGATCAAACGATCCCCTTTTCCTAGAGTTTTGGAGCCACCTGATCGTTAAAGAGTCAAATCACTAAAGACCACTTCGGAGCTTTGCGCTTTGGTTTTTTTGACAGGTCTTCACAGTTGAAGTCTAGAAACCCGAAAGTATTCGTTATCACTTTTCCACAAAATTTTAAAGAACACAAGTCACGGTACCCGTGTACCTTTTGAGCCTTCCCTGGGTTGACATGTGGCATATATTTCCAACCTTTTCATCTGAAGATTCACAAGATTCTGAGCAACACATGTCACCCCTTGGTCTTGACACTTCATCTAAAATGACATCATCTTAGACATGTCACTACAGGTAATGGCCTTTCAAAATATAATAAAGAGCTAACTTGCAAACCCACGAAGCAGCAAAATGTCGAAATATTAAATCTTAATTAGTTAAGTTAATCTTGATTAAAAGACAGTTAATAGCTTCGCACTTCGGAATTCGAACCTTTACCATTCATCACATTCTGAAATCTCCGAAGTCTGAACTTCTGAAACACTTGAAACTTAAGTAGGGTTATTTAAAACTTAAAAAACGATTATTTGATCATTAATCTTTTTGCGGTTTCGGTTTTCAGGGATTCTATATCAAGCTACTTCGAAAAATCCTGAAGTCTGAATACCCAAAAGCACTTAAAATTAAACACGATTAATTAATTCTTTAAACGAGATTATCTTGTAATTAACCTTTCGTGAATGCATGATTCGAGAAATTTCAAACCTATTTCATCCAAAATTCTCGATCGTGAACTGCCAATATTAATGGCATTAATCACAAATCAATGGCAATGATTTTAACATGGATTGCAGATCACCAGCTATATTTTCGCATTAAGGTAAATAAATTTATCATCAGTAGATGTATCTTCGAATCAATGCGCTCGATGTGAATAAAATTGCTTGATTTTGAATTTCATTTTCATCTTGCATAGAAAAGTAAGTTTTTCCAACTGAGAAGCTCACGCATTCCCTTGTAACAGGTAATACCATTTCGATTTTATCGATATCATGGCACCACGAAAGATTGCTAAAGCAGTTGGTGAAGGCGCAAATCTGAATGCGGGCGTCCAGTCAAATACTTCACCGAGAGCCATAGACACTGTGAAAACTTGGACACAAGTGTTCAATATTCTAGAGCATGCGCTTATAAATTTCCCAGAGGATTCAAGCAATGAAGCGAGTGAAACTTATGCAACTAAACTCAGGGATATAGCTCATTCAGAGCTACATAAAATAGTTGTGTGGCCGAGGGTCATGTCGTATAACGACATTATAGGTTGGGCCCTGGAAAACATCGATGTTCAGACCACGAGCATCTACAACTCTCAAAAGTTTGGTGTTGGGTCTTTTTGACCAGAAAACATACAAGTAATGTACAAGCTATCCCTTGACTTTAAATATAATCACAATGTTGCGTTCCTGCTGGAGTTTGAACAACACGAATGTATACAATATGATAAAAACCTATCCAGATATAATTAAGACCTGGTGGGGGCACCTGGAAAAATTAAGAGCCGACACTCATGGCATGTATGCCACAGCATCATTAGACATCCATATTACTTATGTAGATATGATGATATGTAGGATTTTCGAGAAGAAAATTCCCACCCATTTCTCAGTAGCATGGGTGCCAATTATGCATGAAGTGGTCGAGGGATACTCTTTCAACTGGGCCAAGATGCTATCAGATAATCTGTCCAAGGAAATTACTGAATACCAGCTGGATAAATCGAAGGGACATTTTTCCCCTTTCTACATGTCCACATATATCATGGACGTTATTTTCTTTATGACTCCTTTTTCGTTGATGAATTGGAGCTGGACCCTGAACAGCGTTGAGCCTATACATTTCTATCAATCCAAGATGTGGGAAGACAAGTCCAAAGATTTATTATATGAAATATGCCATTATTTAGTAGTGCTCATTCATGTGGCTTTATATGGTTTCCCACCACCTTGGATTTTAGATAGAATCATGGGAAACCTAGGCAAGATAGCAAACTGGTACATCGAAGAACACTTTTCTTACATCAGGGTTTTCGAGTGCTTGGTCCCTCCCCATGCTCTCCCAATTTTTTTACCAGATCAGTTGGTATGCCAAGAAGTGTCTTATCATACCGTGACAGGGGGTATCAGCAAAGAATTTAAAGAGGCCCAGAAAAAGGTATGGCCAACTTTCCCTCTTCAAGTTGGTATGTTTTCCTTGTTAGATTTTGGTCATTCTAAAGTAGAGGTTGTAGCTCTGGAAGATGTCAAGTTGAGTATAGGTTGCATCTCTTAAAGATGTCAAGTTAGTTGATATCAAGTTTAAAAGGAACAATCCATAGAAAATTATGGAAAATCACCTGGCTAAATACAACTTAAAGAAGTATATGCGTGAGAATTCCCCACGGGATGAAATCTTCAAGGGAGCCAGGTCATATGAGGAAGTACTTAACAGATTCAAAACTCTATCCCCAGACCAGCATGCCAGTTTCTTCAATTTTCAAAAACACAAAAGAAATAGCTTACTGAAGGTATTACAGGGAGAATCAACAGCATCTTTGTCTACTCTAGAAAATAGGAAACTAAGGAAAATCCTAAGGACATTGAAGTCTATATTGAAGAATTGGAAGCTTCAATATCAACTCCACTAGGCTCTCAATCAAAGGCTCAGCTCGAAGCCTTTCAGAAACAAGGACAAGATACAGCACCTTCTACACCAGCCACCTTTATGGCCAACACTGTTGAGCAACAACTATCTAAGGAGATAGGTGCTCCTATCACTTCATTGACACCATTACAGTCCACTTTCGGAAATCTGAGTTCTGAAATCATTTTTATAGATGATCTCACCCCAATTGCACCTGAAGATATTCCCCCTTCAGACTTCTTCTTTAGCAAGAAAAGGAGGGCCATCGTTAAGTGAGAAACGCATCAGAGGGAGGGAGATACAGTAAAAAGGAAAAGGATGATCTATGATGGGAAGAACCAAGAAGATTTAGAGTTTGCTAAGGAAGTGGTAGGCTCATTAGCTTCCTTTTCCATTGCCAACTAATGGTCTGTAGAGAATTTGGCCGAGAAACTAAAGCAGAGGGACCTATTGGTAAGGAAATTGCAATATCAGATAATGACTATGGAACAAGATGTGAAAAATAAGATGAATCAAGAGTTTGAACATGTTAGAGCTTATGAAAGACATCAAATTCAATAGTTGCAAGCTAACCCTTAAGAACTCCATCAGAATTCCCAGGAAAACAAAGGCTTGATCATTCAGCAGGAAGAATTAATAAAACAGTTGCAAACCAGGTTATACTTAACTAAGGGTACAATAGTAGATATATCAGCTTTTTGGTCTCAAGCACTAGAAGTAAATGAAAATCTAGAAACAACCCAGCAATATCTCTTCGTGCAGGTCAATGTCGTCCAGAAATACTACCAGGTAGTAGACCTCTCTCTCAAAGATATATGTATTAAAGAAAGAGAAGTTCGCTCAGCTCGAGCTAAATTTCAAGAGTCATTCTTATTAGTATCGAAGGAAGATGTCCCAAATGCTCATCGCCTCTCCCTTTCGGAACAAATAAGAGGTGATATGGTTTTAAAGGCCTGGGAGACAAACTTAGCAGAAAGAAAGAAACTGGCCAGAGATGTAATTGAATTTTGTCTAGAAACATTAACATCACTAGACAAAGGACTAATCAATTTTGAAGGAAGTGATATCTTCGAAGCTCTGGGTCAAATTGACATAGCCAAAAACCAGGATAATGCCAGAACAAGCAGAGAAGAAGCTCTGACGGCCATCTAGAACATGAACCAGATCAACCTCCTTAAAATAAACAAATGGATAGTAAATCCAAGCTTACATCTACAGGTCACATTCCAAGGAACGAAGAGGATGCAAAAAAATTTGCCTCGGATAGATAGAAAGATATACACTTTTGAGGCGAAAGAAGAGACTGAGCATTCAAGGTTAGTGGTGCAATTATTGAGTAAATGCATCAAATGTATTGAACATGAGAAAACAAGTACATATGGAAACAAGTAAGGAAACATGCACACATTATTCCTGCATGAGAAGAATCATATGCCAGTTGTATCTAGGATAAAGACGCAAGAGAGGAAAGGAAATGCCCCTGCCATCATACGAAGAGATAGGGGAGAACTCTAGTAGAACTCTTCAGTTCTTATATTTTTTTGCCTTATTCAAAAATATTTTCTATTTTAGTTATAAGAAGTCCAATCGTTTTTTATTTCAGAAAGTTTGTATAAATAGATGGATTCAATATCTATCAAGGGTTGCTTCTTGCTGATTGTAATAGAGAAAACTCATCCTTATTGAGTATTAATTAAAGTGAAGACAAGGATTCCAAATTTTGTTTAATATGGGTTATGTGCTTCTTCTATTTTTCCATCTCTTGTGCATTTATTTAAGTATTTCCTTGATAAATGTTTGATTTCAATTTAGTACAACAACTATTGTAATCGTATTGCATCAGTAATTTGTTAAGAAAACAATTTTTCCTCTATATTTAATGTGAGTAAATCAAGACCTGCAAACTGTGTGGATTATTGTATTTTATACTTTATTCAAGGTTACATTATCTATTTTCTTCTATTGCAATAAGGTGAGATTCTTCATTAATTGATGCCTTGCTTCGTTTTACAATTTTGTATTTTTCTCTCATACCACTCAATGTTACAATCTTGACTCAGACACAAAATACGGCCTCTATGTTGCCACACTGTTAATTTCATTTAAGGAAATTTCCTCATACAACTAAGGTAGAAAAAGCACTTTCAAAAAAAATATCTCATAACTTTCCTGACGCATGACATTATTCTTTGAGCCTTAAGTTTAATCTCAAGACCAACATGATCCATAAGAAGAGCAAATCTGCTTAAGCAATACATAAAGGATTTATCACTATTTTATGTATTATTTTAAAAACTATAAGAAAATCATAAAAGCAAGGATAAGAATTCAGCCCACTTTTCAAACCCATGTAAAGGAACTAAGAAGGTCCAAAAATATATTAAGAAAAATAACGAGATTTCATATACCCACTTACTTATCCCAAATAAAGACTTTAACAAGATCAATCATAATGAGTAAATGATAGAAGTCAAGTTTCCCTACATATCCATTTAAAAGAATTAAACTAAGACCCAAGTCCTTTTAACAATATATAAAGAACTCATTACTAACTTACAATCCATTAAAATTAAGAAAACCCAAGTATCATTTAAACAATAAGTAAATCACTCAATGCTAAATTACAATTCGGTTTAAAATTTAGGAAGACCCAAACTTAATTAACAATAAAATTATTCAGATACTAAATTACATCTCCATAGTAAAGAAACAAAGAAGGAGCTTGGGAATCTATCCCAGCCCTTGGTCCGGTGTGCAGAAAAATATAACATTTGTTCCAGACCTTAATATTACACTCGTTCCAGACCTTCATCCGGCACTCAGTCCATACCTTAATCCAACACTTAATACATTCCTAGATACAACACTAATTTCTGATAATTTAAATTAATATCAACGTGCAGCAAAAACGATTTTATTAATTGTATAGCCTTAGAGGAAGGGACAATAAATTTGATGCATGGTTTTTCAAGAAGTGGCAGTGATTGGTAAAATATGAGTGAACGTGTGTGGGCTAAGCCAATCAATACAATCATGAATTCACCACTCTCACAGTTAGCTATACGAATGTTGCCACTTTTTTAGAAACAAGGAAGAATCATTACTAAAATTAGATAACTAGAAATGGGTAAACCAGACACGAACAGGTTAATTGGCATTGTTATTTTCAAGATATATGTTGGCATACAGAACCTAATCCAACCTTGGATCCGACACCTATTCCAACACTTGATCCAGCACCTGATCTGACACTCGTTCTGGACCTTAAAACATAACTAAATTTGTGATAAATTTGAAATAAAATCAACAGGCAGCGAAGATAAAATTGGAAATGGTTAAGCTTAAGGAAGGGACATTAAATTAATTACAGAGGCACTCAAGAAAGTAGTTTATTTGTTGTAGCCTCAATTTCATTTTTGAAATAAATCCTAACATGCATAGATTTTTTTTAAAGGTTCAACTTCAAATATAAAAGTCGCTTTACAAGAATACTCAATAATACTAACATCCAGACTCACAATCCATTCTATAGTGTACCATTAGAATTCCACAATCTGGATCCATAAAAATTCAAAGCTGTGAAAGAGAAAAATGAATAATCCAATTAGAAATCTATGGGTTACGCAAAGTTACAATTTTAAAAATCGCAGGAAAATTTTACATGGAATTCAACTTAGATTCGAATTATACATTACTGAGGAATTTCTCCCAACAATAACTCGTAGACTTACATTTAATGAGTAAATCCTCCTATCATTTTTCTATTAAAAGCAGAAAATGGGAACCAACGCAAAGGTAAAATTTGATAAGCAAAGGATCTATATTAACCAGACAGTCATTCAAGAGGCATACACAAAATTTCAACCACGCAAAAAGATAAATTCCTTACAAACATCAAGACACAAAGAAAAATGAAATCGCAGGTTCCATTTGCATAGTAATGACATCTCTGCGATGTGTGCAAAATTCTCAATCGTTTGCAATGCTACGAATAGGCATAGAGCTTTCGTTTAAATATCTATACCCACATTCGCTTTTTCAACAGCATTAAATCTAATCACGCAAAATAAAAAATCATGGATTCAATTAAAAAATTTCAACCAGACATGTGGTAAATTGATCAACATATGTAGCGAAAATAAAAATTTGAATCAGAAATAAAACTTGATAGCAACCAGAAAGGATCACATCAGGTTTCCAATCTAGATTTAGAGTCACTGCAATATTTCTTTTTCCAGAAGGTTCAATTATTCAAGCAAAAAAACAAAATTGGTTCAACAAAACAATATAAATTAAATTTTTGGAAAGCAACAATGGTAGTGATCACTAAGAACTCGTGCTCTGGTTAACATCAACTAGCAATAAATAATAATTTCAAACTTTCCCAATTACTAATCCATCTATCAAGGAAAAAGTAGAATAAAAATGCATTGCAAAATACTTAGTTGTGAATTTGCAATGGCATCAAATTCCAGAAATTATTTTGTTTGAATACATAATTCCATCAAGAACTTACCAGTTCAATATCATATTTACAACACAGGTTTGGAAATTTCTAAACTATATACACATTAAACTTACTAAAATTTCAAAACTCAAATAAGAATAATGTATCTGGTGAAAATGAATTGAATATGCTCTTCAGCAAATGGCACTCCTTCCTTTCTCTTGCTTGTTAATCATTGAGACTTCACTAGTACCTCCCAGCCAACGCTCAAGGTACTCTTCTTCCCTCTATCCCTCCAAGCCGCAAAGGGGTCAAGCACACAAAAACCAAAAATACTTTAGCTCCAAGCTTTCCTCGCAAGGTAGATCCACCACTCTATATTAATCTTGGTATCCCAACTCTCATAAGTAAAACACAGTCAAAAATGTTTTGGCAACACAACTTTACCAATAACTAGTCTGTGTCCATTTCCCATCCATACCATTTGCTTTATAGGAATTTCCTCACTGAAACATGCCCACATGCACAATTAATTAACTTTTTAAATTAAATAAATTAGAATTATTCACCCTCACACTTGTCATCCTCTCCCCAAGTTGCACAAGTAATCACATATTTTATTTTAATTAAAAGTCAATTTCCCTCACATTTCCCAAATGTGTTCCTTAAATCTCTCTTAGTTGTCTCTTTATAACCCAGATTCTCATTTAATTATTGTCTCCTTACTAAATATGAGTTATAGTTAAAATAGGATTCTTCTTCTAGTTATACTTGTGGTAGCTAGACTCTACATACCATTCTATGTGTACACCTATTCTCTCATACTTTATTTCTTTCTTATTTTAAAATTCTCTTTTAATATTTTCTTGCACACATGTGCATAATGTTAAATCTTTATATTTATCTCATTTTTATTTAGATTGATTTATCTCTAATATTTTAATTTATTTAACATTTTGTTTTAGTCCCCTAACTAAACTTGGACTTAGGATTTGTCTTAGAATAGGCTTAGAATTTTATGGGGATTTAAAATTAATAAAAACACTCTTTAATTAATTATTTTAAATCTGACAATGTCAAATCAACTCAATATTTTCTAGGCCACCTAGATTTATTGACTCAAGTTTTTAAATTATGCGACATGCCCTTCAAGACGAACTCCCTTGCTCCAAGGGTGACACTCGCATTTTGACTGGTTTTGGTAGTTTTCCCAACTCCTGGAGTCAATACTCCACTCGGTCGACCTTGTGAGAGACTAAGGGCTTCTAAGGAAGAAGGAATCGGCCTTATTGTTCACCCCTTAGAAATATTTTCAAGCAACTATCTCAGTCCACCCTCACAATAGCATGGATCTCTCGAACTAGGTAATCGTTAACCTACAATTTGAGTGCTAGTAGGCTATGGTAGGACTCTACCACACCTTTCCCTCAATTTCTGGTTTTTTGTACATGGCCTCTTTACTCCTTATGTGATTCATATTAGCAAGCATTGTCAATCTGCATCCATTGAAAAAACACTGTCAATGATCCATATACAAAATCATACTATAATCAATCATATGTCACATATGCATAAAATGAAATACTTAAACCAACACAATCCATTCCCTGACTCAATCTGGAGTCGAAGGAGGTCCATTGATTCCATCAGCATCTATAATTTGTCATGTGTCTTGCACACTCAGGTAAACTCATCAATAGCATCTATCAATACATATATCAAGTAACGATAAATCACAACCCATCAACATCATCATGTAAAATCCATAGTCGAAACAATTAACAATGTACTATAACCGTATCACTTGCATGCAAGTGTCCTCAAAGAATAAGTCAATAGCATGTGCTCAGTAGAGCGTGATGTTACAGTAAATGTCATTATTCTAGGACATCATCAATATCTTCAAGTGATTCATTCTTGGAATTTATGTCTTCTTCGAACATGTTGTAATGTTCCCTAGCTTAACCGAAGAACATTACTGTGTGAAATACACATAAAAACGAAATTCTTCTAGTAACTAAACTCATGTAGCTTACCAACTACGTATTGAACACACATATTTAACTATTTTCAGACACCATTAATTAAATGCATCTACAGCATGCTACAAATGACATGAATGTAGTTTAAATAACTCAAACACGACATCATGTAAATCTTTATTAAACAAATATTGAATACATGACCATTAAACTTATAAAAATAACACATAAAAACAAATAAAACACTTATTTTTTAAAATAGTTATGCAACCATCTACTTGGGATAGACATTCCACCCAACCATATACTTGTTGTTCCATATCTCAATATAAATTCACTCCTGATCTAGGGCTAGCAATCCACAAAATAGGGTGGTCCCTCATTGTCCACACACATCTCAGAAAATCCCACTACCCGATGGCATTCTCCTATAGTGATCTTGAATTTACACCATCTCTCTTCCTCTTGACTTGCCAAACCCAAGGAATGTACCCCTTCACTGCTCTCAGCCCATTGTCCATCCCATTTGTTTATCAGGGTCTCTTTTCCATAGGTAACCAAGAATCTCACTACTGGGAAACTCAAGGGAGCTCACTGCTAGGAAAACTACCAATAAAACAACACTAATCACGTGTTGTTATAGTGCCACTCACACAGGAGTTCACTCTTCAGGCCTAAAAACCAAGCTCTTCAGTTTTCTTCTCCAAATACACTCCATAATTTTCCCTACATGGTTGCTCCAAATCGCTTCTTCCTTATTCTATGGTTATTGTTCATGCAAAATCGTCCCTGTCTAAAACTGTTGTAACCACCCATATGAATTTCTCCTATTTGGTTATTTTATTGACTTACACTCTTCCCCAACCTAATTTTACTCAGTCCCATGCTTCCAATAACTATAGGATGTGACTTCTCACACTCACCCTCTTACATGTGTTCAATGATTGGCTTTGGAGAAACTCAATTAGAAAATTAGAAGGTTCATATACCACTAGTAATTTTAGGAAGTGAGTTGAATTAATAGAAATGGGTAATTCCCCTTGGAACACTCTTAGACACTCCTAAACATTCCCCTCTCATGTGGATTAATTATCCCCCATCTATGTCCATGTCACCCAACAGTTGGCATCACATTTTATTATTAAAATTCATAAATACGATTCGTACATACATTGTTTGGCCACAGCCATACATTATGTCTATATTAAGCATTAATTAAACTGGGTATTATAGTAGGGATGTTATATTCCCCCTTCTTACAATTGTGTGTCATCCTTGGTGCACACTATGCTGATATACATGCATAAATTTACATCATAATAGTAAGAAATAAAAATTCTGCAATTTTACAAATTCAACAGTAGTTCCAACCAAACTCTCATGTTCTTCTCAACCTGTTGACCCAAGGAATGTATCCCCTTCATTGTTATCATTCCATTGGGTTGTAACATTATTTTATCAGGGACTCTAGGTAGGTTTTCAAGGAATTTGAGATGTGGTTCTGGAACTCTAGCTGCTCAAAATGGAGTCGTGCATTCTTATATTTTGTTTTCTTCAAAATTGTCAAAAAATTGTGGATATTTCTCCTGTAGGTTTTCTTCATGCTCCCATGTAGCATTTTCAGGACAGGTAGCAGCTCCATTAAACCTTTACCATCCCTATGTATTTGTTTCTGATCACTTTGACTTTCTGGTCTAGGATGCATATTGCTTCCACCCAGAAATCCCCTTTGTGTTCCACCTCGATCATAGTCCAATTAATTATGTGGTTAGGGTCGTGCACATATTTTGTTTTTTGTAAGTAAGAGCTATATATTACCTATCATGAAAAATAATTACAGTATCATCCTGAGATCGATTTTCTAGAGCGTTGAGTTTCCTCGAAGGGAACCAACTCAGACTTCCAGACAGACTAGATAAACTGGTGAAAATTAGACATATTTTCCTGAATCGCCCCGTGGGGAAACTGATTCAGCCTATACATGCATTAAAACTGTATAACAAACTGTATATCAAAAAAACTAATATGATGACCCAGGAAACACCTATCCACTAACAGATCAACAAAATAGACCTTACTAAAATCTAACAGCCTAAACAAAAAGTTCCATAAACAACTAACAATTGTCAAAAGAAAGCATGCATGCTAACACTTGTACGCATTCCAACTATCATGGTGTCTGGTGGGAATGCATGCCCTCATATTCCATTTCACATGTGCCATGCATGGTATCATGCTTGTCCTCGGCCATCTGTGCACCTTCAACCATGCAGTGTTCATCGTCCACCTGGAATTATGGAACAAGAACCGCCCCAGGAGATGTGAGGGCGTTGATGCCCAAGTCTAGAGGATGCAAGGAGAGGAGCAGATTCGAGAGAAGAGATTCAATTTTATATTCTCTCTGGTCCAATTGGTCCAGCCTAAAACGGAGGTCATCAACATCCTTCTGGACTGCAAATACCAAGTCCTGGATAATTGAAATTGAATCCCAAAGACCTAGGGACGAGACGCAGTCCTGTTGGAGTAGAGCCTGGTTATAGGACACCTCGAATTAGAGTTATTTCAAGTGCACGTTACAATATTCCCGCAAAGGAATAGAGGCTGATGAAGGGGGTGGCATAAGAGAAAAGGGTGGTGGACTAGAGGAATGTTCCAACGCTGACTGCAAGGTCGAGGTCAGGTCAGGGAGTGGTCCAGGAGTGAAGCCAAGAGAGTTCCCTTGGAGATCAAACCGTTCGATGAGAAAAACCCATGGTGAGGAAAGAGGTGGAAGTTCGGCTTGGTCTGGTGAGGACTGAGTTAAGGATGGAGGCGAGGAGCTGTGTGAGACAGTGAAGGAGGGAGGGTGTATTTTGGCCATGGTCTCTCAGTTCTGGTACCTTAGGGCACCTCTCTTTGGCTTCCCTTACAAGAAAGGCATAGCTTAACTAACGATAGGTAGAGGCGGAGAATCAAACAGCACTAACCAAGTAAGCACCAGAGGGGGAAACTGAGAGCAATATTTGGTGGGAGGGGAGAGCGATAGAATCCAATTAGGGGGATGGGCGTCACCATAATTAGAACAAGGGAGAGTAAAGGCGCACGAGTGCAGGAGGAGTGGACATTGTACCAATGCCATAGCTTTGATGGGAGGCCAGCTCTAAGCACACTAGAGCATTTATTTGAGAGAACAGTGAAGTGGATGTCTACAACAGTCATGTGGAGGTATTAAAGGTGAAAGAGAGCAGCAAGTTTCGTCATGTGGGTTGAGGCGAGGTGACAGGAATGAAGTTCCTTGTTGGACGTGTGGAGTGCACTAACACGCTATCTGGAGAGGGTCATGCACATATTTCTCTAATAATGACACATGAAATAAATTATGTACTCTAATGGATGCATGCAATGCTAACATGTATGCAACTAGCCCTATATTTTTTATGATTTCAAAAGGTCCACAATATCTTGTTGCCAAATTTGAACAACTTCTTCTTCTTAGTGAACTTATCTTCACTTTCACTTTTAAAAATACGTGTTCACCCACTTTAAAATCTATGAAAAATATGTTCTTGTCTTCATAACTCTTCTTCCTATCTTGGGCAGCCTTTAAATTCTAATTAATATTTATCATTTGTTCTTCAATTTTCTTCAACAAATATGGCCCAATAATTGCTCTTTCAGCTAGATTATCCCATCTCACTTTTGTGTTACACTTCCTATCATACAATGTTTCAAATTGGATCATTTTCAATGATGTTTGATCCTCATTGTTGTAATAAATTTACACTAAGTGGATATAATCCTCCCACTTTCATGGATGTTTCATCACATACATTTTGATCATGTCCTCAATTATTTTGTTAGTCCTCTCTATTTTCCCAACTGACTCTGGGTGATACGTTGTACTGAGATTGAGATTTGCCCCAAAAAATTTGAACAAACCCTTCCAAAATTGGAAGTGAATTTTGCATCTTTATATGAAACAATTTCCTTGGGCACTCCATGCGTCCTAGAAACTTCCTTCATATAGATTTCTTCAATATTTGTTGTCTTGTGTATAGTCTTCAATGGAATAAAATGTGTTTCTTTAGTTAATTTATCCACCACCACCATGATGGAATCATGTTGCTTCACTTTTCTGGGAAGATTTGTAATAAATTAACTGTAACTACTTCCCACTTCCAATATGGAATGGGAAATGGCTGCAACAGCCCCACTAGATGTCTATGTTTGGTCTTCACCTTCTGGCACTCTAGACATTGTTGAAATAATGTAACTGCGAAGAGCATTCTTATTATTTTTTTATTGGATTAAATCCCCATTGTGGATTAATCATGTCATTATTATTATTTTTATTATTAGATTAATCCCCATTGAGGATTAAT
>ML786406.1:104133-147503 GCA_009831015.1 Picea engelmannii | reverse complement strand
CGACCCTAAACTTTCCATCTTCCGACATTGCTCCCACTCGAACCAGGAACCCTCTTTTCCTGTGAGTTACCTTACGCTCTGATACCAGTTGTTAGAAAAACAGGACCGCGGAGCAATAAAATAAAACAAATGCAAAAACAAAAAACACAGAAGACACACAATACAAGAGAGACACAGATTTACGTAGTTCACCCAGTGTGGTCTACGTCCACCAGAGAAATTGCCAGGTCCTTCCTTTATTATTATCCAGCAAATGAAGGGATACAACCTACAGCAAAAAACCGTTGTAACTTCCTCTTGTTTCTCTCAGAGTCTCCTCTCTCAGAATACAATATTCACCCTCGTACATAGCCGCAATACATTTCCCTCATAAAAGAGGGTTGCCTTCTAGGGAAAAAACCCTAACATAATCTCTACCGTTATATCTGCGACCTTATAATGAACGGTCCAGATTTACAATGAAATTACAATATACTTTTATAAGGCAATTTTTGCATCGGGGGACGCTGCCCCCGAACCCCCGCTGGGGGCCCGCTTTCCCCCAGACCCCCTAGCCGGGGGGGTGGACCCCTCGAACCCCGCAGAGGGGGTACCCCCCCTCTGCACTCCCCCGCGTGGAAGAGTGTACATACTTCTGGGGTGTAAATACTTCATGGGGTATAAACACGGTTGAAAGCAAGGACCTATGAATCAGGAAGATAATCAGGCTCCACAACCAACAATATCCTCCTCATGATTGTAAGATCCATGATCATCTTCCATAAATCCAATCCTTATATAAGAACCAAATTTGTTTTCATGTACCTCTAATTATACAAAAAATGTGCATTTAATAAATAGTGTTAGCACATGCATATTATAAAACATTTCATTAATTAGAATACAATTTATTATTCATATAAATTTTTAAAAAATGCAATGCACTAATTCAAAATATGATTCTTTATACACATTCCTCTCTAAAATATCTCTCCAACAGCTATACTCATGCTTCATTCTGAGTTTTGAGTGAAAAGTTACAGCATTCACGAGCTATAATTTTTTGTTCATTGATCTGTTTTCACTGCTGCAAAATTGATTTATTAATTTGTGAGAAAATTTTAGTTCCCAATTCAAAATTATAGGTGGATAGATATCTTATCCTCCTTGATACCTTTCCAGCAACTATTCATTTTCCCAAATCTAAGTTCCGAGCTAAAATTTATGGTCTGAGGAAGTTTAGATTGTTTTCACATTTTATCCTTGTCTGCTACATGTGTCTTCCTTTTCTTCCTGCACATTTTTACATACCTTAATGCCAAATCTATCTCCATTGATTTCTATGGTTCATAATGTTTCTATAGACTGCTCGTGTGCCCCAAATGGACTTATGAGCAAGGATTTATGCCTTCTAGAGGTAAACTAGTGCCAAAATTATACCCTTAATTATTTCAGTTGTAACTTTCTCATATGATATCAATGTTTTCCTTTCGATGCATGCCATACTCTGCCAAAATTGTCGACCCGAACATCGGCCATCGACCCCTTCCTTTGGAAACTCACTTGTAATACATCACTAAATCGACCAACCCAACCATTGGCCATCGGTCATCAGAAATTTCTCTAGGAAGAATGAAATGTTTTACCAATTTGACTGACCCGATCATCGTCCATCAACCATTTCTTGGTTGGTGTGGCATGACACGTGGGAACTGACATGGAAACCCAACTGACGTGGCATAACACCTGTAAGTTGGTGTCGCATGAAATTTGGATGTTTACGTCGCATGAAACATCACCACCTATTTTCTTCATCAATGATCAGAAACTTCTCTTGGAATACAAAATCACCTCACCAATTTCGTCGACCCATCCATTAGCAATTTTCATTGGTGAATGAAACACTTCACCATACTTGTCGATCCAACCATCAGTTTTCTCCACTTTCCAAACTACCAAAAATGAATCTCAACCATCGATTTGTTTCATTTTCCCAACTGTCGAAAATGAATCTTGACCATCGATCTAATCCACTTTCCAAACTGTCGAAAATGAATCTCGAACATCAATTTATTTCATTTTCCCAACTGTCAAAAACTTAGAAGTTTTTGGGTCATTGATTTTGAAATCAAATGTGATCTCGATCGTCGATCCATCAAACTTTTTTCAATTCTACAACAGTCATTAGAACATGAATTTTGACCTTCCAAGTTGAATTTTACCTCTACAACTCTGTAGATTGATTCCATGTATCATCTCTTCTACAGTTCTGAGGCATTTAAACTCAAATTTTCTCACGAATTTGGGAATTTCACTCTGATTTTCACCTTTTTCCCCAAATTCGTCACAGAACAAAATCCGTAATAGTGAATTTTATCAAATTTGTGATGGTCCTTAGCCCATGTGGGCCCAATGTTGAAATATAAGCTCTGATATCAATTTGTAACATTCCCCATCTTAACTAAAAAACATTACTGCGTGGAATACACAAAAACAAAATTTTCCTGTTAATTACATTCTTGTAGCTTACCAGATACAAATTAGAAAAACAAATTTAACTATTGTCTAATACCATTAATTAAAAGCATCTACAACATGTTAAAACCAACATGAATCGTGTCAGATTTAGTAAAGGATCACTTGATCCCTCATATATCTGAACTATAGACATCAAGACAAATGTATGAAGCACTTAGTCGGTTATATGAAAGAAAAGACATTAGCCGGAATCTTGCCTTAAGAAATCAACTTCGTAATATGAATATAGAAAACTCAGAATCAGTCTCATCCTATCTTATGAGAGTTTCTCATATTAGAGATCATCTTGCAGCTATTAGAGACGTCATTAGTGACAAAGAGATTGTAACCACAACCCTAAATGGGTTTCCAACATTTTGGATTCCTTTTGTACATGGAGTGTGTGCAAGAAGCAAGTTACCCAAGTTTGATAAGTTATGGGCAGATTGCACACACGAAGAATCTAGACTTGCAGACCAACAGAAGAGATTAATTGTTGACGAAGAGGAAGCTCTTACAATTCAAAAGAATAGAAGAAGTTCCTTCAGGAAGAACAATAAAGAAGCTAACTTCATAAGAGTTCTAGATAAGAAGAAAGATGTTTCAAAGATCAAATGCTACAACTGTTAAAAGTTGGAACATTTTTCCTATGATTGTCCTCAAGGAAAAGGGAAAAGAAAGCATCAAGCACATGTGGTAGAGGAAGAGAAATCTCCTCCCTCAAATAAAGATTTAGTAGAAATTGAGGATTATGTACTTTAAGTTGAAGATAGTTGATCTGAAGAAAGATAGAAAATGGTGGAGCCTCCCCACACAAAAACAAAAGATAAGTATTCATGTTTATTTTTAGTATGTTCTTTACTTTAATACTTTATCATTACAAGTTAGATTTTTGTGAGAATGTTAATTAACCTCATTTTATTTCAGTGTCTATGCAGATTTATGAAGGAAGTATCAAAGAAGAGGATAAAGAAAGAAATAAAATATTTATTTCAGTTATGATCACTCATGAGAGTGACAAAGGTATGTGTTTAGCTATGATAGTAAGGGAAAAATTGGTAATTTCATAGCTAGAGTGAAAAAGAGTTCAAAAGTATTATTCATGATTAGGGTTTCATATGTGTACATGGTTGAACAATTTTTCCTTAAGAAAATATGTGTACTACTCTGATAGAAATCATGATATAGTTTTATTTGATTACTGCTTATTGTTACTGACTGATTGGCTAAGTGACATATCTCAGAAAGCATACTATAAGTAAGTTTACAATTCTTGGAAGAAATAACTTATTCCTTGACTTGTAGAAGTTAGACAGCATGAGAAGGACTTATGATATGGTGACAGTCAGTAAGAACCAGACAGTATCCAGTATTTATATAGGAGTAGGAGACTCCTAAATATGCAGAACAAAATGTTCAAGATAAAGAGAAAGATGGATACTCAGATATAGTTGATGAGATGAAGGTAACTACAGGTTGCTCTAGTATTGTTCTTATAGATGCAGAGGGAGAAATTTGATCCAATATGAAGTCAGAAATAAAGAAATTTTTGAACTCAAGAAGGCACCTACGGTATTACAGAAGAGAACTTCAAGGAATGAGCAATCCCATGGGTAAACCTTTATAGAAAGGAAAAGATAAGAGACCTTCGTAGAGAAGGAGAAAGAGAAGATACCTTCATAGAGAAGGGGAGTGAGAAATTTTCCAAGGTTGGCCTTTGTCCAAGTGTTGAGTTTTGGATACTCTAGGGACATGCTAGAATACCCTCGTAGAGAGGGGTGTGACCACCCTCGTAGAGAGGAGTGTGGATGTTTCTCCAAGGGGTAGTGGGAAGATACTCTCCTCTGGCCAAGGATTGAGTAGCTTGGAACACAAACCTTGACCATGTGGAATGGTTAGTTGGATCTTGATGTTTGTGTCGTGATCCTGCATCGATCATGGAAAGAGTCTAGTCTTACCCAGGCTAGCATCTTAGATTCTCTAGTTCATGTGGGATGACTAGGATTGAAGCTATGGTAGTAGTCCTCCCTAGTGGATGGGTGATATAGATGACTACAAGAAAAGGGAGAACATAAAAGGAATGGCAAAACTCATAAAATATCTTATGTTTGAAGATAATACATCTTCTGTGTAAAGATAAGAAACAGTATCTTTTGCATGAAGATGAAAGACAGAAAGAGTATCTTTTGCATGAAGATAAAGAGAACAAAACTTCTTTAATATGGATTCATGGAGAACCAGTCAGTGATCGTGATACCAGATGACCAAGTGGATTATATTGATGCCTCATGTTACCCAATTGATGATGTTACCCAGTTGATGATGTTGCCCAGTTGATGATGTTACCTAGTTGATGATGTTTCCCAGTTGATGATGTTACCCAATTGATGTTGTTTTCTAGTTGATTATGATTATCCAGTTGATGATATTTCCCAGATGATATTGTTCAGTTGATGATGACATCCAGTGATCTGTCAAAAGATAAAGAATATCCTTTTTGTTAAGAGGGAGTGTTGAAATATTGTGTAACTACAAACAATATTCTTATCCCCTTTTGTAGATTGGTCAAATCCTAAATGTAATATGAAAATTAAGAAGTCAGCCCCTAGGCAAATTAAAGTGGTTCTAACTACCTAAAAAGAGAATTTGGCCCTGCCAGTGAAGAGACACATCCTTTCAGCGCTTACCGGTTTGTATAAATAAAGGAAGCCATCACCTCATTTGTTCACTCACTCAGCTCACTCATCTAGTGCGCAAGTATTTAAGGAAGTTGCAGTTACCAGTTTCCAGAAGAAGGAAGAGAGAGAGGCGCATTGCTTGGGAAAGGATATTCTCTAGTGTTTGGTTTATTGTCTTGGATTTGGATTGGATATGGTTCTAGCCTAGCATCATGGTAGTTTGTCTCTCATAGAGAGAGAGTTATTTTGGTATTGTACTTGGTTATTGAATCTATATTAAATAAGTTTTGTTGGATTTTCTTCCCCTTGAGGGTTTCCTAGGATAAATGCTTGTGTACTCTGTGATCTTGTTTCTTTCAGTAAGATCCTTATTATGTTTTTTTTATAACTGTAATAATTACTATTGAACTCGGGATTAATGATAACAACTTAAGAAATAAACTTAACACTCAACACAAGTCACCCCCGAGTTGGGGCTAGCAATCTACAAAAGAGGGTGGTCTCTCATTGTCCACTCACAGCTCAGACATTCTCACTACCCACTAGCATTCTACTACAACTATCTCAATTTTCCACCATCTTTCTTTCTCTTGACCTACCCAACCCAATGAATGTACCCCTTCACTATTCTCATTCCATCAGGAATCTCATTTGTTTATCAGGGTCTCTCTAGCATAGATAATCAAGAATTTCACTACAAGAAAATGCAAGGTAACTCATTGCTAGGAAAACAACCAGGAAAATAGCAGCAATCACTTGTTATAGTTCCACTCATATAGGAGTTCACTCTTCAATCCTGAAAACCTTTCTCTTCAATTTTCTTATCCAAATATGCTCCATAATTCACTCTCCATGGTTTCTCCAACTTCAAATATCTTTCTCCCTATTTTCTGCTTGTTGTTCATGTAAAAACATCCATGTCTAAAACTGTTGTAATTGCCCATATTAATTTCCTCTCTTTGGTTATTTGTTTGACTTATACTCTTCCCCAAACTAATTTTACTCAATCTCATGCTTCCAATAACTATGGGATGTGAATTCTCACACCCACTCTCTTACATGTATTCAATGATTGGCTTTGGGGATACTCAATCAAAAACTTAGAAGGTTCATATACCACTAGTAATTTTAGGAAGAAGGTTGAATTAATAGACATGGGTAATTTCCATTGGACCCATCTTAGATACTCCTAGACATTCCCCTCTCTTGTGGATTAATCATCCCCCATCTCTATCCATGTCCCCCAATAGTTGGCATCACATTTTAGTATTAAAATTATGAAATACAATTCACATATACATCATTTGGCCACAGCCATACATTATATCTATATTAACAATTAATTAAACTGGGGATTATAACAGGGATGTTACACATGTTATTGTTTTTGGAAGTTTCCAAATGATAAAGCAAAGAACCCATTTCTCTTTCGTATCCGACTAACTTACCACCAAAATAAATGCCTAGATCTAGGGTTTCCAACGATGGCTCTCCCTTATGAATCAAAGATTAATTTGAAAATTCAACCTCCTCTCCTTGAACAAAGGAATGATTCTCCCTCTCATATGTAAAGTGAAAGTTATAGTTACATGAGTGTAGGAAATATATTTTTTTGGAAATATTTATATGAATTCCATGATGTTCTTGGTCCCCCTTATCGGTCCTAATCATTCAACCCAGTATGTTGAAAATGATTATCTTATCAGTGTTGGTATTGTTCATTTGAACCATGGGAATGGTGTGGAAAGCTAGGGAATATTATAAGTTTTCCATTAAAGGTCCTGCCAACTTCCTCTTCACTGCATGGTATTTGAAATAAGGGTTTTCATAAGAAGTTGTAAGTGCAAAGTTTACATCATATTTTTTTTTCTATAAGGAGAGCATGAAGTATGGGGATTAACTCATATCTTTGTCGAACATGAGAAAGAAAGTAGTTCACAAAAATACCTAACTAAGAATAGTTTACAACTGAAGGATTTGTGTTATTTCCCATAGAAGACTACTCACTATTAGAGGAAGGGAAACACCTATCAACAAAATTAGAGTTATGTACCACTTGTTCTTGTGTAGATAGAGAAGACCTAGAATCCCTTGGAATATATCCTCAAACAACAACTTCATCTAAGCCAAAATGATGATCCCGTAAATATGGCTATGAGAAATCAGCATCATGAAAGTTACCAATAAAATGGTCTTCTTCAACATTAGCAACATCAAAATCAACAGCATATTTTGGAAAGCTTTCTTTTCCATCATCATAACAAGAAAAGGCTTCATCTTCAAGATTTTCTTCATCATGAATAGCATTTTCATGGCCATAAAATGATGGAGTTGCAATCTACATTATTTTATAGTCTCATAGTTCTTCATTGAATGGATGGACAACCTTTGTTAGCACTCTTAACTTTTGTGCTTTTTCAATCCACTGGATCTCAACTCTCATAGAATTAATATACTCAAATGGTTTCTCTCATATAGAGTTATTTCCTTGAACGGAAAAGAGAAGGAGATTCTACAACATATGCCATTTCAGGAACCAAACCAATGTGGAGTCCCCAAGTGAGATATTTGTCCTTGAGAGCCACTACCAGCCCACCATAAGCAACAAATAATAACTAGTAATGGGAATAGAGCTTCATTCCCGTTGGAGTTCCCAGTTACTTCCCAGAGAGCTATAAATATTCAATAATGAAATATGTTGGGTTGGATTTTCCACTAGGTTGAAAAACCAAAAACAAACTGACTAGTGGAGTCGCCAATAGATTTTTCTTTATATCCCAAAGAGAAAGTCTCTCCCCAACAAAGGCGTCAATTCCTAATGTCAACATTGCAGAAAATTTGTCGTTTTGTTCCAAGAAGATATATCTTCCAAACAACGGTGTCATTTCATATGTTTTCCCCCAAGTTCTTCCCCCTCACTCTCGCTTGGGGTCCCAATGTTGTAGCATAGTGTGCAGAAACACCTTTATATGCCACGCTCGGCCTTTGGCCCAGTCCTTGAGCTAGACAAGGGTAACCTCAATTGTCCTCAAGTTATCATCTGAGCCTCTCACAAACAATTTTTTCCATGAAGCTCCTAGTGGATTTATTGGAGGGTAAATGTGGTGCATGGTGTTGCCTCTACATCTATTTAAAACAAAATAAAAGGAAAATTGAGTTATGAGTTTTTTGGAAGTGACCAAGAATCCAAACAACAAATGGATTAAACAAGTTTTGGCCATAGGAATGATATTCTAAAGCATGGGCACCATGATCTAGTTCTGTTTGACAAATAACTTAGATAAAATGAACAAATATATGTTGAGGAGGAGGTCAAACAACTTTCCTAACACATATTTATTAGACAACAAACCAAATGGGAAAAGAAAAAATAGATCCATTGGTTTATTCAACAACATGTGAGACAAAAAATGAATGGAAAACCAACATAACTTGCTTGAGATTTATTACTTCACTGATTGCAATGTGCCTTGGTCCTAATTACACAATTTGCTTGACAAATAAATCAAATAAAATAAACAAATATATGCTAAGAAAGAGATTGAACTACTTTCATAACACATATCTATTATATGGCAAACCAAATGGGCAAAGAAAACATAGACCCATTGGTTTATTCAACACCATGTGAGACAAAAAAAAAAATGAACAGAAAACCAACTTAACTTGCTTGAGATTTTTTATTTCACCAATTGCAATGTGCCTATGTATTGATTACACAATAAACACAACAATGGCATACAAAGGATTTTACTATTGATTTGAACCTCAGATGAACCTCTTATGTAAATAAGAAAAATATTAATACAGAGGCAACATGCCTCTGTATAGATTTCACCAGTTGAAATCTTCAATTTATTATAGCATTTTTTACTATTGATTTGAACCTCTGATGAACCTCCTATGTAAATGAGAAAAATATCTCTTGTAGCCTACTAGGAGAAAAATGATCCCAAAATTAGGTTAGAAAGGCATCTCTTAGCAACCAATAAAATCCTTCCATTTTCCCATTGCCTCTACTAATTACTTCCTTCTTACTTAGGGCTTGATTTTTGTTTAAGCATTGCCAATCTTCCTTAATCCTGCAAAATTAGGGTCACATGTGTGAAGTCTAACCGAAAACTATTATTTATTGCATCTGGTCGTTTTCCCCTTCTTGCACTACTTCTTTCAGATTGGAAAGGTGAACTTGCCTTAGATGAAGTTGTTGTTGTAGGTGGTTAAGAATGTACTAGTTGACCACGTGGAACTTGAGCAATAGGGGTAATATCCTAAGGTGAGGTGGACCTCTCTAGGGATATTTCTTGGCATAATCATATACAATGTTGAGTAATTTCCATCCTCATCACTTAAGTTGGGGGGTGGGGGGGGTTGGAGTAACCTGAATATGGTCTCTAAGTCGTGGATATAATATCCTAATAAAATAAAGTTTGTTTGTGGCATGTTTCAATCAATAAAATCCCAAACGAGCCCCTCCTCTATGATGTAATATCGACCATTGATCAATTCCCCACATATCAAATTTGGGTTGTTAATGGCACATTTCACACATGTAAGTTCCAAATGGAATACCAACCATAGATCCCAAAGAAACTTCCCTCCGTGATGGAATGTATACCTTTGATTTTACTTGCACATAGTGGGCCCTCTTATACCGAAAATAGCAACCTTTACTAATTATTGCTCTGCCATCTCGCTAGGTGTCCCTTTCCATTTGGTCTTTATTATGGCAAACAAAACTACACACTCCTACAAAGTAGACATATGTTCTTTATTACGGAAGATAATACCACACACTTCTTCAAAGTAGATAACATTTATATATATGAAAACCACTTTAGGCTTGGATAACAATTTGTGTAGGCAATGAACCTAGTTTAGGAAACCACCTTTCACCCTCTACGATTCATATGATTAATCCAAGTGTTATGGTAGTTTTGGAATGTGAAAGCATGACTCCGTGTTAAAAACATGCATGTTCAGCCTCAACAATCAGTGTGGATTGTTGATCATCCAACAATATCTGCCACCACCATTGGATCTTCTTGAGTAATTTTGAAATGATTGAAAGGAGGCCCCAATGGAAAAATCAATGTCCATTCAAAAATTGGGCCAAAAAATAGTTTGAAAGGTGGAAAATGCATTCAAAATAGGCGAAACAATTCAACAAACAAGGGGAAAGAGGCATGATCAGGGGATCAGGACCAATTTGAAAATTAGGGGAAAAATTCAAACGTGGGAATAAATAAAGGAAAAGAGTGTGTGATTCGAATATTGGTGATAAAACCAAAATTTCAGTTGATCAGACCCAATTTGAAAATTAGGGGAAAAATTCAAACATGGGAATAAATAAAGGAAAAGAGTGTGTGATTCGAATATTGGTGATAAAACCAAAATTTGAATGGATAGAAGGGCTTGCCCAAGAAATTGGGGTCGATCTAGAAATTGAGTTGAACTAAAGTTTGAATGAGGAAAAGAATCGGGCCCAATCGAAAGATCAACTCTAAATTTCGAAAAAACAAGTAAAATGATACCTGATTTGAGAACCAAGGGGATGGGTGGGGAGGTAAAAATTTATAACAAAAATGGGTCCTTCAACAAAGGAAAAGATCCCAAACATTTACAATGACTCAAACAAATAGAGAAATTGGCTAAGCCTAAAAACCCTTGAGTATTGAAAACTTTGAAGATAGGGCTTAAATTTGAATGCAATTTTCCATGAAAAATGTTAAGAGCTCAACAAGCTGACAACACAAACAACCAAGTTCCCATCCTATCTTGGATGGCACATATTAGAGAAAGAATGTCCATGGTTAAGCAAGGAAGTCCATTGCTAAATTTTTGTACTATTTCGGCATTGTGTTCAATTTATGACATAAACCCTTATTGACAATCTACAATTGATGCAGTTGTTATTGTAGGTCCAAGGTTCAAAGCCCCTACATCTAAGAGTCTTAGGAAAAACGTGTTGTTAGAAACCGTTGGTGATATCAACCTTATATTTATTGATTTTTGTTCATCATATGTAGAATCAAGGTGCACCATCATGAGTGATGAATGGATAAAAACGAGGAACATAACCTTAATAAATTTCCTCATATCTTTTCCAAAGGGCATAATGTTTCTCAAATCAATAGATGCCTCAGACAAAGTTAAGAGTTCCCAATTGATTCATAAAATGATGGAGGAAGTCGTTTAAGATGTGGAAGAAGAAAATGGTGTACAAATTGTTATGATAATGCAGCTAGAATATGGTTGTTGGTAGAATTTTTAAGCTTAGACAACCCTCCATATCCTAGACCTCTTATGCTACATAGTGCATATATTTAATGCCAAGGATATTGGTAAAATTATTTGGATACAATAGCTTATGGATAAGGAAAAATTCATAACCAAATACATTTACAATCAACAAATGTTCTTATCACCATGTGAATATACTCTGAAGGTAAGGAACTTATTTCCCTGCAATGACTAGATTTGCAAATAATTTGACTTCCTTGCAACCCCTGCTTAACCAAAAAATAAATCTCAAGAGGATGTATTTGGGACCCAAGTGGATGGGAAATAAACATTGAAAAACCCTGAAGGCATTGAAATAGTTGCTCTTATGATTAATGATTGTTTTTGGAAAGATGTCAAAGAGATTATTGATGCAACTGACTCACTTTTCAAAGCACTCAGGTACTTGAACTTTTTCAATGTTAAACTTCAAAGTGAAATTTCATTTCATTTCCAAATTCATTTATATCAAAATTATAATGTTTGACAATTGACTTTGAACATTCAATATGATCGATGATGACAAGCACACTATTATTTACATTCACGAGGTGATGTATCTCACCAAGAAGGCCATCAAAAGAAGATATTGAGCTGAGGCCACCAAGTATATGCCTCTTTGGGATATTGATCAATGTGTGGATAGGTAGTTGCATTCCCCCTTAAGTGTTGTCGGGTACTTTTTAAACCTGACATATTTTTATGATAAGAACAAATTTAATGAGAATGGAGAGGTTTTTGATATTATGGTAGTTGCGGGAGGTATTGACCTCCATATATAACATTTGAATAGAATAGAATATTCTGGAAGCAAGAGAAACCCTACACAGATGTGTGAGAACCCTAGAAGACTAGTCATCTCAATAAAATAAATAATATTAAAGTATTACCCTCCAAAAAGAGAAGTCATCCTAGACAGGTGACAAGAAGGACTATAAATAAGAGGCTCTTGAACTTATTTTGTACACGCACACTCTCATACAAGATAAGTAGTGTGCAAGTCTAGAGAAAGGAGTGCAACTACAACAACTACAGTTGGGTATAGTTTTTGGTCTGTGGTTATGGATTCTCTTTCTTGTGCACTACCTTTGGAGAAAGGTGTGCTCTCTTGGTTATCTGTTGGTTCTAGTGTTTCTTCCAGAATCATTCTATCTATCAAAGGTTAAGGTGCTCGGGGGTGGTTGTGTGCCTATGGTTGGGTGATAATATTGTGATATTTTCTATGGTTAAATGAGCACATCAAAATATTTCTAACAAGTTATGGGCCCACACTACCTTCGAAATAGTCTAACTGTTGGAAGGTAGATTGGCAGTTCTTTTTCAAGCTTGTTGTAGCATCAGTTGCAGCTGCAACTAGGGTTTCTGATTTTCCAGCTCTAGCAAACCCTAACCTAATTCTTTGGGCACTTTAAGTGAAACGTTTGACAAAATTCTTGGATATTCTAGTGTGCCTTACCCTGGTGCACCCATTAGTACCTTCAGCTAGAAAAAACGTTAAGGTTCATTTTTTGGGTCAAAGTCAAATTCAAAAGAATTCATGAGTTACTCCATGAAGTCTGAGAACAAGCTAGAAGGAGCTTCAATTTCAGAGCATGGAAGACAAGATGGATTGACCTCATCCTTGCCAAGAACAAAGTTCTAGATATCGTGAAGGGAAAAATCGTGGAACCACAATTTGAAGCAGGAAAAGAGAAGGAACCTCACAATGTTGCAACATTAGAGAAGTTCAAGGACAATGACATTAATTCCATGAGTATCATTATGGACTTCGTCAAATATCACTTCATACACTACATATCCAATCTTGACTCATCCAAGAATATGTATGATGCCCTAACTAACCTTTTTGCAGTCAGAAATATTGAAAAAGTGATGAGTTTGAAGAATGAGATTCATGACACAAAGATGACTAAGGATGACATTGTAGCCTCATGTTTTGTGAGGATTTCTTAGTTGAGAGATCAACTACAAGCTATTGAAGAAGTTATTCCAGAAAAGGAACTTGTGAATATTGAACTTAATGGTATTTCTAGATCATGGGATGCATTTGTTGCAAGCATGAACACAAGAAAGGAGTTTCCAACGTTTGAATAACTTTGGACCTATTGTGCACAATAAGAGACAAGGATCAACTAAAAGGGAAGATCTCAAAAGGAAGAGGATGCTCAATCCTGTGCAACAAAGTTCAAGAGACATGGAGGTAAGAAAAGACTTGGTTCAAGAAAGAAATCCAATCATAAGAAAGACATGTCAAAGGTACAATGTTTTGGATGCCCTGAATATGGCCACTACAAAAACTAGTGTCCTAAATTAGCCAAGAAGAGAAAAGAAAAACACCATGCATCAATTGCTAATGAAGAAGTACCTTCAAAGAAATCCAAGCATGAAGAAATAAATTTCTCCTACTACTCAGCTCTTGCAGGATCTGTTGAAGACACCATGTGGATAATCTATAGTGGATCTTCCAGACATATTACAGGTGACCATGTAAATCTCTCAAGCATGAAGGAAAAGGAAACCTCTCATAGAGTAGAACTTGGAGACAAGAAATCTTATGCAGTCAAGGGAATTGGAAAAGCTTCTATTGAATTGGAATCAAGTAACAATGTTCATCTTAGAAATGTTTTATATGTTCCTGGTTTGAAAAAGAATTTAATATTTATTTCTTGTTTAGAAGAAAAATGAGATAGAATAGCCTTTTTCGATGGAAAAGTACTCGTATGGTCTAAAGACTCAAAAATAGAAGATGTTAAAGTCATTGGAATTCGTGAAGGAAGATTCTATAAACTTCTAGGTCAAGATGCTCAAGCTCGCGTACATGATGAACTCAATCCTATTAAGTTATGGCATAGAAGGTATGTGCACCTTCATTATCAAGCATTTCCATCTCTAAATAATATGGTTGTAGGCATACCAAAAATAAAATCAGTACACGAAGGTGTTCGCAGAGGATGTGCACTTGGGAAGAATATTAAGAAGTCATTCCCAAGCAGTGAGAATATATCCAAGGAGATCTTGGATATGATAAACTCAGATGTATGTTGTATTATGCCAATTAAATCTATAATAGGCTCTCTCTACTATGCAACATTCATCGATGACTTCTCACGAAAAACTTGGATGTCCCTATTGAAGACAAAGGATGAAGTATTTAGAAAATTCCAAGAATTTAAAGTTGAAGTGGAAAACCTAACAGACAAGAAGATCGAGACACTAAGATCTGATAATGGAGGAGAATACACCTCCAAGGAGCTTGTTTCCTTTTGTAAATCACTCGGGATTAGGAGGGAGTTAATTGTCCCACATAATCCTCAACAGAATGGTGTGGCAAAAAGCAAGAAATGATCCGTTGAAGAATATGTTAAGGCAATGATGAATGACCAGAATCTATCCATGTTCCTATGGGGAGAAGCAGCTATGACAGCCATATATGTTCAGAATAGAAGTCCTCATCGTATATTGAAAAGCATGACTCTAGAAGAAGCCTTCACCAAAAATAAGCCAAGTGTGTAACACTTAAGTATCTTTGGTTGTCTTGTTTATATCCATGTTCCCAGGGACAAAAGGAAGAAGTTGGAACCTTCAGGAAAAAAGGGAATATTCATTGGATATAGTGAGACATCAAAAGCTTACAGAATATATGTCCCAAGTCAATAGAAGGTTGAAATCAGTAGGGACATGACTTTTGATAAGAATATTTCCTTTAGGAAATCTATAGAAGATTCCATGGACTCCAACGATGAAGAGGAACATGAAGATCCCAAGGAAGAAAGTACATGTTCTCCAGAACATCCCAATGAAGAACCAAACTAGTCACTTAACCTGTGGAACCAGTTGTTATACCTGAAAATAGAAAACGACCAGTATGGCTCGAATCTACCCTACAAGAAGAAAAAATACATGAATCTCCTAGTGGCACCTTCAAGGAAAGAAAGAGGCCCAAAATATTTTCTAGTTATGTGGTGCTCATGACAAGTCTTGTCAATGCAAAACCTTCCACCTTTGAAGAAGCAGTCAAGAAGAAAGAATGGAAGGAAGCTATGATGGAAGAATATCAATCCATCATGAAAAATGATGTATGAGAAATTGTACCTAGACCTGAAGGAAAATTTGTAGTCACTTCAAAATGGGTTTACAAGATAAAGCATGCAGTAGATGGGAGTATTGATAAATACAAAGAAATATTCGTGGCTAGAGGGTTCTCCCAGAAGAAGGGAGAAGACTATGATGAGATGTTTTCTCCAGTTTCCAGATACACTTCTATTAGAGCCATTATATCTCTTGCAGCATCCATGGGTTGGAGTTTACATCATATGGATGTAAAGACTTCTTTTCTCAATGGAGTAATTAAGGAAGCAGTATACATAGAGCAACCTCAAGGTTTTGAGGTACACCTAAGAGAAAACCATGTATGCAGATTAAAGAAGGCCTTGTATAGCAAGCTCCAAGAGCTTGGTATGCATAAATTGACAGTTACTTGACGAGACTTGGATTTTCCAAGAGCTATGTTGATTCAAACCTTTATTACAAGGTTGTGAATGATTCACCTGTGATCCTACTATTATATTTTGATGGTTTGTTTCTGACAGGTACAGCTCCTCTCATTACTCAATGTAAGAGGGAGTTAGCCTCTGAATTCGATATGAAGGACCTTGGTCTCATGCATTATTATTTGGGACTAGAAGTATGGCAGAAGCATGGTGAAATCTTCCTAGGGAAAAGGAAGTATAATGTAAAGATCCTTCAGAATTTTAGGATGATGGATTGTAAATCCATGGAAACTCCCATGGTCACAAATATGAATAAGATGATAGAATTTGATTCTAATCCAGTAGACTCGTCCCTATACCGACAGTTGATTGGCTCTATTATCCCATATCCTATGGATAACTAAGGAGTTCATGTCTCGAGGCCCACAGGTCCTAGACATGGAGTGACGAGAGCTAGACAACTTGAGCTTGGCCCTGGAGGGTCCATCTTTTATTCAGTGCATCCCATCTATTAGTAGCACCATCCATCCCACTAGCCTAGTCCTGAAGTAGCATTGGATCTTTCTCCATGAGGTAATGAGTCTAGGCATCATGGTATGTGTCACTCTGATTTTTGAAGCATTTGAATATGTTTCACTGAACTCTCCTTCATTTCATAACGTTTTCTTGGAAATTATGCTCTTTAACTTGTTCATACCTAGGGGGGGGGGGACATAATGCCCTAGTAAGTTGGTTCCCTTTAGGAAAAGTTTCCACTGGGTGGGTCTATGAAATTTTATCATCCATTCCTTCCATACTTACCATTTTTCATCATTATCCTTCTCATCTTCCCCTACCTTGGTTCGGGCATTGGGTTTTCCACACTGGGAAGGGTTGTACCTTGCCTTGTGGGAAGAAGGGGTTAAAGACGCAGAGAGTAAAAGCAGTTGGCAAGAGTTAAAAGGAAAAATGAAACCTTTGAGATGCTTCACCCAGATATTCTCGAGAAAGCATAAAAGGCTTCTCAGTAAGAAAAGGGGACCCATAAGATAAAATAAAACTCAAGGTCTAATTGGTGGATGGGAGGTCTCATCATGAGTCAGCCTAATAGATCCATGGGCATGTAGCGATATGACACTGCCATATATCTAGTCACCAAACCAGGGTAGTGGCTCTTGGTGGCATAGCTAAGAGAAAGGGGGTCACATCACGAGCAAGCCTTCTCATTTCCGTGAAGTGCTTGTGGGTAACGTTGTCACCACTAGTCACCACATCGGGACAGTGTCCCCCATATTTTCCCTTGAAAAGAAAAAAGCAATAAGACAAATAATAAAAGGCATTGAATGGGCTAGGAAACAATGGAATCCATGACAAGGTGCAACTTGCCCTCTACAGAGGCACCCACATGCAAGACCTACATTTCCCTATTATCACTGTACCCTCTGCCCAAACATTTCCCCTGCACCATTTCACACACTTACATGAACTAGATTGGTCTTCACCTGGGAAACACCCCAAACTTGAGGAGAATTAGCCCAATAGGACATCCTGAGACCCTCTCCAAACCCGACTTGCTAAACTACATAACATCTTTGATCATTTTTTGGGTAAAGGGGGGTTTGATGCACATGTTTGGGTAATTTGATTATTGGATGTGATTGACATTGCTATGATCCCTATGACTTATGAGCCCATGGAGGGTGTACTTGTTGTTGTTGTAGGACCATTCTCAATGGACAGGTACATATGGGGAGATGATTATCTCATACCTCCATAGGGACTAAAGCCCAACAAATGGATGTTGTGACCCCAACCAGGGGCAGAGAGACACCAAAGGATGGCACTAGGAAGAAAGAAATATGTTTTCCCCAAGACACTCTGGCAGGCCTAGAACCAGGGGGGTCTTTCCCTTCCACCATGACGTTGTCCCTTGAGGGCCCATGATGTCATCCAGTTAGGGTTTGGCATTTATGAGGACGGTTTAGTGCTAGTTGGCATGTATGGAAGCATTTGGAGCCTCTAGAGGCCAAGCGTTTTTCATTTGAAGCATATCATTCCACCCTAGGGGTCTAACGTCACGCTAGAAGGGCATGACATCATCTCTAAAAGTGAAATTAAGGTTTAATTATTGAATTTATGTAAAAACTGGATTTTTGATGTAATTTGGCCATGTTGGCCTTTTATGACCTAAAAATAATTAAAGGTCTTTGATATTGTATAAACAAGATTTAAAACTCTCATTATTTTTCATCATTGACTCATCACACAAGTGGTGGTCTGTAATTTGACCTTATTTAAGGGTTATTGGCTTAAATATAGTGGTTCACACTTCTTGGAGGAGGCATTTCTTGGTGTATTTTGGCAAATTTTCATGTGGAGGATCTTCAACTAGGGTTTATGCTTGATTATTCTTGGTGAAGTAAGTGGAAAATATGCATTTTTTATTGTGAATGAATGATTATGGTTAATTTACTTGTTTCATGTCTAAGATTATGAAATTACATGCTTGAAACCCTAGGAGAAAGACATATGTTATCATCTTTTTCTCTATAGCCTTCCATGTGCTAAAAATTCTTGAAAGGCACCTATCTTGAATTAGATACTAGAGCGCTACCATTGTAGCACTCTAGTAACCCTACTTCCTTGCCTATTGCATATTTTATTACAATTTGTTCAAGGAAAAGAGAAATCGCTAGGGCCTAACCTTTGTTACTTTCTAGCAATTGTCTCTAGGAATTGGATTTTTTAGGCCTTGGGATACCAACACCTTTCTCATCCTCTCCATCCATTTCACATAACATTATCATTGTTATTTTTCCTCTAAGATTTTTTGTTTCCATTATTGATTCCATTACCCTAGAAAGGCACTAGTCTACCACTTGCAAGTGTTGATTGATCAAACAAGCACTCAAACACCAACACTCAAGATTTTACTAACATTTGTTAACCCCAAACTAGACTAACTCCTTAGCTAACTTCTTGTTGTTGCAAAACATTTCTTCAGCCATACAAACATACATTGATTGGATACAATTGCCTACATAACTTGCACTTAAGTCATTCAAAACTCAATTGTGATAATTGCTAGTCAATCTGCTAGGTAAGTGCTAACTTTGTATGGTGTTTTCTTGCACTTTTGACCACTAGAATTTGTTGTTATTGAAAAATATTGATTCAGCCATTTTACTACAGAAAATTCTCTTCAAAAGTGACCTATTTTGCTAGCTAGACATTTCCAAACTTGCTTGTGACAAGCTTTTATCATTCAGTGAGGTTAAAGCTATTTATTCTTGTTATTTTCAAGCACTTTCAAGGCATAATTCTTGTGGTTGTTATATACTATTAATTGATGTTATAAATTGTTGCATTTCTGCAAATTCATATCATCTAGATTACTTTTTGAAGGTTCGTTGTCTTATGAAGCACTAACAATCATTTTGGTACTTCGAAAGTGCCCCTTTTTCCTTGTTGCCTTGTTCTGGGAAGGTACACAATATTATCTATTTGTTTCATCTTTATAAGAAATAAAGAACCCTTTGATTTGAGTGATCTGTGAGAGGGGGAGGATTTCCTTGTGATTACTTGCCTTAGTCTTCTCAAACCCCTAGGTCACCAGGGACATCTCCCCTGTGGTAGCCTTGAGATACTTCTAAATAAAAATGGATTTCCTATTAAGGTGACAGTGATAGGTTACTCCCAATTACACCAATTCAATATCCACTTGCCTTGGGATTTTGGGAAATTACAAATTGTGCGATAACATTTTGGTGTCGTTGTCGGGAAATATTGAATCAATATTCCCCAACGAAACTTTTTCGGTATGCCTTATCTAAAGCCGTATTTTCGCAGAGCTTACCTGGCGACTCCACTGAGGGTGATTCCCTCTTCCCTTTGATAATCCTTAAGAGGATATCTGGTGACTCCACTAACCTTTTCCAAGGTACCACCTTGCTCTCAATTTTGTGATATTTTCAAGTTATGGGATCATGGCGCCCTAGGAAAAAATGTATCCAACTATTGATTTCAAAAGTTTTCAAGGATACCTGCATTACTTTGATGCAAAATGGTTGAACAACTCTCCAAGATTCGGAGGCCTCCCAATTACTCACATTGTAGAATTATTGAAGTATATAAGTGAGAAATAATTGGGAGGGGAGGATGTTCTAGTAAAATTATTCATACTTTCTCTGCCATCTTTTTTGCAAGAATGGTTTAAGATTTGTTGTGAAGATAGGGGTATATCATCTTTTGTAGACCTCATGAGTAGGATTATTGAGTTTGTCAAACCACAATGATAGACATATGAATATGCCCTTCAAAATATCACAGTAGCCATAGAGTACAAAGGATTCACCACTGAGATTGTGGAAGAACTCAAGGATGTGTACCATACTCAATACCAAGAACCCTCTAATATAGAAGGAGAGATTTATGAATAAAATTGTCAACCCCTTGAAGAGGAATAAGATTTTTCCCATGATTCGATAGAATGCAGTAAAGATTTAAATAAAGAAGTGAATTATGAGGATGAAGCACTAGTATGTGCTCCTCCGTCTGATGAAGCTCTCCAAGATCCTATTTCTCCTGCACAAGATGAAGAGAATGAGGTTAGTCATTTTCCTTTTTCAGTTTTTTGATGACACTTTTTTCTATGATTCAGAAGGTGAAGAAGTAAAGGAACCCTTGGAAGAGCTATATTATTCATTTTCTAAATATGAAGAGATGAGTCTTGGGGATGATGTACTGAACCCTCTTCTATTTGATGAAATCATCCAAGACATTGACACTCCTGCACAACAAGAAGTGAACACGGTGAGTTGTTTCTCTTTCCAAGATTTTGATGATGCTTTATTTTATGATTTGGAAAGTGAATAAGTACTCGAGGACCCTTGGATGCATTAAATCCTTCATGTTATGATAAAGGTAATGACATGGTAGATAATATTGATGATTTCATACATGTTGGAAGAAAGTAGACCTTTGGCATATAGTTCTTTGGGGTATAGTTCCTATTTCTTGAAAAGGAGACAACAAGAAGATTCTTCGTTGAAGCTTAGGGGACTAAGTGGGAAAGAAATGCTCTTACTAATTGATATTGGTTCATTTGGTTCTACATTGAAAATGGGTTAAGAAGGTTGAAAGAATTGTTCTAGACTCATATCATCTAGTTATAGAATAATTGCATGACGTAAGTGAGATGTGATTGGTTCTAATAAGGATCCCATTTATGATATGGAAGGATATGTTTGAATGTTTCCTTTACAACTATCATATGAGGTTACTAATGATTCTGACATTTGGAAACAAGGAAATGATATAGTTACAGACATCTCCAAGGGTGACCTAGTTCTATTTTCTCTTGATGATTTTCAGTCATACCTTGAAGATTTTGATGAGTATTCATTTGAGCACTTGGATTTATTCTATGAAGAATATTATCAACCACAGTTGTGCTTAGATATTGATAGAGGTGAGGACATTGCTTGCTCAAAGCATGGTACTTGTGACAAGGTTCTCCAACCCCCTTCGATTACTTTATCTCATTATGTCACTAAGGGTGTAGTTGGGAAACATGTCCCTTGTCTTGAATTTTCTATAGGGAAAACCCTACATTTAGAATTCAATGGTAGGTTGAATACCTTAAGAAGAAGTTTATTATCTCAATCTTTCATCTTTCCCTTAAGAAATTTTCAATCATCCTCTAGATTATTACTAGTCCCTTCCCAGACCTAGGGATGTGAAGATGTCAAAGGTGGCCAACCTTCAGACCCTTTGAATCAATCTTTTGAACCTTTGATTTTCCACGATCCCTTTCTAAGATGGATTGAGCACTTTCCTATAAGTGTGACTTGGAATAATTTTATCCCTCCCTATCGCCTCCATGAGCTATACTTTACGATTTCCAATGATGTGATACATGTTCTAACTCATGTTATTTTTGTGCTTGACTTGTCGTTGTTTTGGTTCATGATGAAGCACAGAGGCAGGTATTATTAGATATTGCTAAGACGGTTTCACTAGTTATTTGAATACACCTAGAATTCAACCAGCATGTAAGTAGAGATAGGTAGGCATTTGCATCCATTGTATATACCATATGCATATCATGCTAGTATAGTTTCATTTTCACATTGTGTTTTTCCATTATGTATATATGCTTTCTTATCTTTCATTTTATATCATATATGAGTGGGGTGATATCACCACCCTAAAGATTACTGATTCTTTTTTTTCGTATCTAGTGAATACATGTCATGCCAGAGATGTTGAGGTTCTCATGCACTCTACGATGAGCACATGTCCTCGAGTTGGAGCCAGATGTTATCCCTTATCCTAGGGATAACTAAGGAGATCATGTATCGAGGCTCAAAGGTCCTATACATGGAGTGTCGAGAGCCAGACGACTTGAGATTGGACTTGGAGGGTCCATCTTTTATTTAGTGCATCTCATCTATCGGTAGCAACAGCATCCATCCCACCAGCCTAGTCCTAAAGTAGCAGCAGCATCCATCCATCCCATGAGGTAATGAGTTTGGGTATCATGGTATGTGTCACTCTGATTTTCGAAGCATTTGAATATGTTACATTGAACTCTCCTTCATTTCATAACGTTTTCTTGGAAATTATGCTCTTTAACTTGTCCATACCTAGGGGGGGGAATTCCCTAGTAATTTGGTTCCCTTTAGGATGAGTTTCCACTAGGTGGGTCTATGAAAGGTCATCGTCCATTCCTTCCATACTTAACATTTTTCATCATTATCCCTCTCATCTTCCCCTACCTTGGTTCAGACATTGGGTTTGCCACACTATGAAGTGTAACATACCCATCCACCCACAGGTCGGGGCATGCTACCTTCAAGCCCGTCCTTGGACTTATTTTTCTTACCGATACCTTCTTTAATTAATAAGAACGCATAAAATAAAATATTTAGAGACATGCATAGCAATATCCAGCAAGCATGCATAATCTAAGATTTAGTTAAAAGATAATTAAAATACATAGTGAAAAATACATTCATATACATGTAAACGATACCATAACAGAGAGTGTTTATCTTTATGAAGGATGACACCAACTGGTTGCAAACCAAGGACCTTCCACCCAACCGTAAACACCACTGCTCCAAATCTCAACAGCAGTGTCACCCCCAAGCTAGGGATATGAATCCACAAGGATGGTTCCAGAGTGTACTTGGCTTCCCAAACTAGTCAGCTCTCATAGGTTTCCCAAACCAGTCATATCTCAAGCTCTCACAGGCTTCCCATCTCTCACAGCAATCCGAGTACCCAGATCTCTTCTACCCAGCTTACACCACCCGAGAGAACGGACCTCCACCATTCTTTGCCATGCAGTCCCTCAGGCATTCCTTCTCCTTATTCGGTCTCCAGTGCAACTGGTCCAGAATCTCAATGCTGGAACTCTCAGGACTCGCAATTGTGAGAAACATTGGACACATGCCAATGCATCTCAGACATGCGGCCTCAGGTCATGGAAGCGACCACTACAGCCAACTATATCGTGGCTAATTCTTCAGCATCTCGGTTCCCTTTTCCCAAGCCAAGACGTGGATGAGGATGGGTCAATGAATGGGTAAGTGGGTGCATGAAAGTGTGTGAGGGAAATGAGTGAATCGTATAGGAAATCAGTGAACAAGCCATCAGTCGAACCCCCCCATCATACCAGAGGCGAGTTTAAGTAAATTTGGGGGGAATCAAGAACCTCTTGGCCTTCCCCAAGAAGCTCACGTAATTAATCCCCTCCCTTAGACAAAAAGTGTAATTAAAATAGGAATAGACACTTAGCCCCTCAAGCCCCCTCTCTTGTGAAATCATATCCCTCTATAACTCTAGTCCTTATCCATCTAGCAGCCAGCCATGTATTTATTTTTAATAATGATAAAAACATTACATGTTTTGGGCACATTGGCCTTTTAATAATTGTTTGGGCACTCTGGCCTCTCAGCATTGTAGCAATACATTATTTAAAATGGGGGTTCAAAACCTGGGGTGTTACATCCCCTCCCCTTTATTTTGGCACTGTTCTCAGTGCATATACAAAATAGAGATCAAAATCTCAAATTTATTCAAAAATTTGTGGGTACTCTGCCTGCATGGCATCTTCATGCTCCTAGGTAGCATCTTCGGGACCATAGCAGTTCCACTGAACTTTTACTAGCTCTATAACTCGATTCTGGAGCATTTTGACTTTTTTGTCCAATACCCGCACTGGCTGAACCTGAAAATCTTCATCTGTCTCTACCTGAATCAGATGCCAATCAACAACATGGTTAGGATCATGTACATATTTCTTTAGTAAGGAGACATGAAAAACATTATGCACATTCATGGAAGTAGGCAATGCAAGCATGTATGTAACTGGCCCTATTTTATCCAATATTTCAAATGAACCATAGAATTTGGCTGCCAGCTTTGTACAACTACCCAATTTCAAAGAGATTTTCTTTGGATTCACTTTCAAAAGTACATGCTCCCCTACTTTAAATTCTCTAGTTGTCATGTTCTTATCTTCATAAACTGTATGTCTATCCTGAGCTGCCTTTAAATTTTGCTTGATCTTGACCACCTGGTCTTCCATGTCCTTGAGCAACTCCAGCCCAAGTACCACTCTATCAACTGGGTTGTCCCAGCTCATTGGAATATTGCATTTCCTACTGTACAAGGCTTCAAATGGGCTCATTCTCAATGAAGCTTGATACCCATTATTATATGCAAACTCAACCAAGTGTAAGTAATCTTCCCACTTAGATAGCTTATCCATCACATACATTCTCAGCATGTTTTCAATTATTTGATTGACTCTCTCTGTTTGCCCATCTGTCTAGGGATGATATGCAGAGTTAAAGTTTAGATTCGTGCCAAATTATTTAAACAATCCCCTCCACAAATTGGAGGTAAACTTCGTATCTCTGTCCGAGACAATTGTCCTAGGTATCCCATGCAACCTAGCAATTTCCTTCATGAAAATTTATGCAATATTAGTCATTGTATACGTTGTCTTCACAGGCACAAAATGAGCTGTCTTTTTTAATTTGTCAACCACCACCATGATTGAATCATGTTGCTTCTTCATTCTGGGTAATCCTGTGATGAAATCCATGGTGATCACTTCCCATTTCATCTCTAGGATTGGCAATGGCTGCAGCAAACCCGTTGGGTGCCTATGCTCAACCTTCACCTTCTGACATTTCAATCATCGAGCGATGTAATCAGCAACATCCTTCTTCATTCCCGACCAAAATAACTGGCTTCTTACTGTTGTAATTGTTTTCTGGTAACCGGGATGTCCAGCATAAGGAACAACATGTGTTTCCTTTAATACCAAATTCCTCACTTCTCCATAAATAGAAACATAGATTCTATTTTTATGCATGAGTAGTTCGTCTTCCTTTATCTCATACTCCTTTATTTTCTATTGTACGTCTCCTTGTTGTAAGTTTTCCTTTACCTGTAGGTAATTCTGGTCTATAACAAGACCATCTAAAATTCTTCTCTTCAATTCTGACCGATGCATACTGACAGCAGTAGCATGCATGAGATGCACTCTTCTACTAAGTGCATCGGCAACTTTATTCTCCTTTCCCTTGATATGCTTGATATCGAAGTCATATTCACTTAAAAATTCCAGCCATCTTGTTTGTCTGGAATTCAAGGTCAGTTGTTCAAAAAGATACTTCAGGCCATTGTGGTATGTCCTTAATTCGAATTTCTTCCCCATGAGAAAATGCCTCCACATCCTCAAGGCGTGAACAATGGCAGCAAGTTCCAAGTTGTGGGTGGCATAGTTCCTCTCATGTTCCTTAATCTTTATGGACTCATATCCAATGACATGCCCATTTTGCATGAGGACTCCCCCAAGTCCTTCCTTACATGAGTTTGTACATACCACAAAACTTTCATTTCGATCAGCAATCTTTAACACAGGTGCACTAGTAAGTAATTCCTTCAACAAATTAAAATTATTTCCACACTTGAGTGTCCATTCAAATTTAGTTCCCTTATTTTGCAAAGAAGTGATGGGATGAGCAATCTTAGAGAACCCTACTATGAACCTTATGTAGTATCCAGCTAATCCCATAAAAGATCTGACGTCTGACACATCTATGGGTGTTGGCCATCCTCTAATGGTTTTGATCTTCTCTGGATCTACTGCTATGCCCTGCTCTGAAATAATGTGTCCCAAGTAATGGATATGCTTTTGATAAAAAGAACACTTACTCAACTTGGCATACAATTGATGTTCTCTTAGTACTTGCAATATCAGTCTTAAGTGATGTTCATGATCCTCTTCAGACTTAGAATAGATAAGTATGTCATCCAGGAATTATATGACAAATTTATCCAAATAATTTTTGAATATGCCATTCATTAAGTACATGAATACAACTGATGCATTAGTTAGTCTAAATGGAACCACTACAAATTCATAATGCCCATACATGGTCCTAAAGATTGTCTTATGAATGTCTTCTTCCTTGATTCTTACCTGATGGTATCCTTCCCTCAGGTCAATCTTTGAGAATATCTTTGCTCCTCTTAGTTGATCAAAGAGGTCATCAATTCGAGGTAGAGGATACTTGTTATTTATAGTGTACTTTTTTAGTTGTTGAAAGTCAATACACAACCTCAAGGTTCCATCTTTATTTTTGACGAAAAGTACTGGTGCTCCCTAAGGTGAAACACTTGGATGTATGTACCTTTTCTTCAACAATTCCTCCAACTGCATTTGTAATTATTTTAACTCTGGTGTGTTCATTCTGTAAGGTGTTTTTGACACTGGGGCAGCTCCTGGCACTAAAACAATTGAGAAATCTATCTCCCTTCTTGGTGGCAATCCGGTATTTCTTGGAATACATCTTCAAATTCCTATAGTATCGAGAAGTCTTCAAGGCTTGGCCCCTTTGTAGTTTTTGGCTCTTCCACATGAGATGCATACAATTGACATATTTTCCTAAAGCATCTTTTTAGCTGTAAGAATGAAATCTCCCTTATAGAGATGGGTCTTGGAACTCCTTTCACAATGCTCTGTTTTCCATCTCCATCAAGACATGTAAATGTCTTGTTATGACAATCTAGGATAGCATGATTCTTGTCCAACCAATTCATTCCAATCAGAATATCATAAGACCCCAATAGTATGATATTTAGATCAATACTAGTATTCACGCCGTTAAGACTTATGGAACAACTTCTGACCATGTCATGGATTCTTATTTTGGTTCCAGTGGCTAACTAAACCAAACTTGCTTTTCCAAGTTTACTTTTCTCCAAATGTAATCTATCCACTATCTTAGAATCAATGTAGCAATGACTTGCTCCTGAATCAATCAAAATAGCAACAGGTTGATTTATGATCTTACCTTCCACCTCGATCATATTGGACTGGTACTCTTCTTGTCGATCATTTAAAGATGCATAGATTATTTCCATATCTTCGACTGTTGTAGCCTCTTGGATGTTGTGCACAATCTTCAGTCTGTCTTTTATGTGTGGGCAATCCTTGTACAAGTGATCTTCCTTGCATCCCCATCATTGGATTGGTGGTCTTCCCCTTTTTCCCAAGGAATCTTCCTTCTTGAAATCTCCCTTAGCATATTCATCTTGATGATTTCTATTAGGCTTATTCCTATTGAAGGGAGGTTTGAATCCTTTACTCCTCTGATCGAACTTCACATTTTTCTTGTCCTTCCAATATTTTTGCAGGGATTCTCTTACCTGGCCTTGCTCATACAGGTATTTAGCCTTCCTGATGGATTCAGTCAAGGTCTTGGGTTCATCATACTTGATATTTTCCTTATAAAAGGCTGGAAATCCACTTAGAAATCTATGTATTTTCACTTTCTCATCACCAATGAACCTGACATACTTTAACAATCCTAATAACTTCTTCTCGTGCTCTGCCATAGTCATGCTTCCCAACCTAAGTTCAAAGAACTCTTGCATTTTCTTGTCATAGAAATACTCTGAGAGGTACTCCTTCTGGAAGTACTTCTTGAACTGCTTCCAAGTGATCCTACTTTCATTAACATGTTCCACTTTCTTCAGTTGGTCCCGCCACATTGCAGTCTTCCCGTGTAAATGGTAGGTGGAAATCCTGGCTTCTAGGTTGAACGAATAGCTATGCAACTGAAAATATCTCATGAGTCCAAGAAACCATGCTTTGACATCATCTTCCCTTTCTCTTTCACCATCGAATGAAGGTGGCTTGAGATTCCTCGGCTCTTCTTGCAAACTATCTACCTCTTGTTTCCTTCTTTGTTGTCTAATGGGAGACACCTCTGGACTACTTGCGGGATCTTCCGATGCATAAAAATCTCTCTCTGATTAAGGAGATGAGTGGTGTCCATGAGATCTACTAGCACTTCTAGAATAACCATCTCTTCCACGATCATCCCTTCTTTCATGGCACATGCCTTCTTCCTCTTGTCTTGAGTTTGATCCCTTCTTCGTTTTCCTCTGCAACTAATTTAAACTCTGCAACACTCGAGCATTTATCTGACTTTTCTCTCTCATCAATCTCTTGTTGTCTGCTTTGTAGCTCTGCACTTCCATCTTTAGGCTTCTTATTGTTTCTATTAACGTCTCTTGCTCTCCTTTTCCCTTGTGTCCATTGGACTCTGTCTCTGCATTACCCACTCTGGTATTCTGGCCTTCTGCCTCCTTATCATGACTGGAGGCTCCCTCGCCTTCTTCCACTTCCTCAATACACATGTTGAGTTGATGTGTTTAGACCCCTTAATTCCACAAAATGTGCAAGCGACCATTTTGTTAGAATTATGCATATGATAAACAAAATTTCCAAACCATGCTACAAGACTCTTTCTTTTATTTTTGTTCATGGAGATCATATCCCCATTCCCCGAAAATAACACTGTCATGTTATCCTTGGCTAACATAGATTCCATCCTGTGCAGGCACTTCCTTCAAACCACCCTCCCAGGTGACCACGACTAGAAACCGCGGTTAAATCCTTCCTTATCACTTTTTTGTCTCGAAGACAACCAATTCAACCCTTATCCCTCCTTCCCTCAGCTCTCAATTTTCATATGACCACGGCCATGACCCTGCGCTTAGCTGGAAAAAGCGCTTGTCCAGAGCTTCGGGACTTCGAAACTTTCAGCTAGGACCGGATCAACGATCCTCGTCCTCTTTCCCAATCAGCGATCGAGATCCACTTCGGGACTCCGCGCTTCGAGAGTCTCAACTTTCCTTGCTTGCCTCCTCCCGGAACGCTTTTACCCGAAGTTTGTGATCTGTCGACGGGTGTCCTCCCACAGATCAGCGGCTATGAATCGCTTCATCTCTTCGGGCTTCGGAAGTTTCAAACTTTCCTCCTGCACTTTCTCCCAAAGTGATTTCACTCGAAGTCGACGATCCTTCGACGTGTGTCTTTTGGAATCAACAGTCGATATGTACTCCGACCTTCGGGAGTTTTCGACCCAACGCAACCTGTCACATATTTCCCCTCTGGAGTGCCCAGTCTCCATACTGCATGATCTGTCGCCACGTGGTGAAATACTAGAAGCGGAAACATGGCCCAATCAGGCTTGTGACACATGTCACATTCTAACTGGCCTTTCAATATTCCATATGCTCAAAGCTTACTGACACATGGCACACATCTCATGTGTCCACGTCATCCCAGGTGACGTCCGCAAGCCACGTCACTTCGGAAACTCTGGGGTCCACATCACCTCCTAGTGATGTCACCGTGCCCCATCACTTCGGCTCTTCGAGCTTCAGGACTTCAGGAGTTTTCATGCTAGCACACTTCCAATTCTCCCGAACTTCGCATTCTCGAACTAGCCAAGCTGTCACCATGTGTCCTCCTGGATCGAACGACTAAGATTCACTTCGGGTCTTCATCCGGAGTCCACGGATCTGCACCGCATGTCCTCCTTAATCTGATGGTTGAGGCTTACTTTAGGCCTTCACCCGAAATCCACAGATTTACGCCACGTCTCTTTTGGATCAGATGGCCCAGATTCACCTTGGGCGATCCGACGCTTGAGATTTACTTCGACTCTCCGGCTCTCCAGGCTTCGAGAGTTTCAAATATCAACTTCTCCTTGCTCTCTCCCTCCTGGAGTGCTTTCACCTGGAGCACACGATCAGTTGACATGTGTCCTCCTAAGGATCGGCGATCCCTAGCTACTTCGGCTATTCGGATTTTTGATGTTCGAGCCCTAACCTGTCACATCACTGCATGCCTTTCAATTTGCAGGGGCATGCATCAACAGTTTGGAGTAACCCGCTTTTCGCCCCACAATTCTCCTGACGTTGACACGTAACCCCTTGGGGAAACCATGGTTTGGATTGTGGGACCGCCTTGGGAAATTATCTCCCGTGCAACTTGGTTCCCCGCAATGCCTGTTGTCTGTTGATCTCACTCTCCAATGGGATCTGACGGTAGTGACCTTAACCCTTGCCTCATTTACATCGGACGACCCCTGCTCACCTGTCCTTTGATCCAACGATCATGGATCTCTCATGATCCTACAGTGGCGATCGCTCCCGGATTCGAAGGGGGATGGTCACGATCCTTCAAATTCCTTACAACGGGTCTCTGGTGATCCAACTCCTGCATAGGTTTTGCAACGCCATTCCTCCTGAGCTTTTTAACTCCATGGTCAGAGTTCGATCTGTAACCACGAGACTCTGACCAACAAACCCGGCCCATACCGGCCCAGTGTTTCAACCAGAAGCTCTGATACCAATTTATAACGTACCCAGCTACCCACAGGCCGAGGTATGCTACCTTCAAGCCAGCCCTTAGACTTATTTTTCTTACCGATACCTTCTTTAATTAATAAGAACGCATAAAATACAAGATTTAGCGGCATGCACAGCAATATCCAGTAAGCATGCATAATCTAAGATTTAGTTAAACGATAATTAAAATACACAACGGAAAATACATTCATATACATGTAAACGATACCATAACAGAGAGCGCTTATCTTTATGAAGGATGACACCAACTAGCTGCAGACCAAGGATGTTCCACCCAACCGTAGACACCACTACTCCAAATCTCAACAGCGGTGTCACCCCTGAGCCAGGGCTATGAATCCACAAGGACGGTTCCAGAGTGTACTTGGCTTCCCAAACTAGTCATCTCTCACGGGTTTCCCAAACCAGTCAACTCTCAAGATCTCACAGGCCTCCTAGCTCTCACAACAATCCAAGTACCCAGCTCTCTTCTACCCAGCTTGCACCACCCGAGAGAACGAACCTCCACCCTTCTCTGCCACGCAGTCCCTCAGGCAGTCCTTAAACTTATTCGGGCTCCAACGCAACTGGTACAGAATCTCAATGTTGGAACTCTCGGGACTCGCAGCTGTGAGCAACACTGGACACAGACCAACGCATCTCAGACATGCAGCCTCAGGTCACGACTGGATCACACCAGCGACCACTACAACCAACTATACCGTGACTAATTCTTCAGCAGCTCGGTTCCCTTTTCCCAAGACAAGATGCGGATGAGAATGGATCAATGAATGGGTAAGTGGGTGCATGAAAGTGCGTGAGGGAAATGAGTGAATCGTACAGGAAATCAACGAACAAGCCATCAGTCGAACCCCCCCATCAGACCAGAGGCGGGTTTAAGTAAATTCAAGGGGGAATCAAGAACCTCTTGGCCTTCCCCAAGAAGCTCATGTAATCAATCCCCTCCCTTAGACAAAAAGGGTAATTAAAATAGGAATAGACACTTGGCCCCTCAAGCCCCCTCTCTTGTGGAATCATAACCCCCTATAACTCTAGTCCTTGCCCGTCTAGCAGTCAGCCGTGTATTTATTATTAATAATGATAAAAACATTACATGTCTTGGGCACGCTGGCCTTTTAATAATTGTTTGAGCACTCTAGCCTCTCAGCATTGTAACAATACATTATTTAAAATGGGGGTTCAAAACCTGGGGTGTTACATGAAGGGTTGTACCTTGCCTTGTGGGAAGAAGTGGCTAAAGGCCCAGAGGGTAAAAGTAGTTGGCAAGAGTTAAAATCCAAAATGAAACCTTTGAGATGCTTCGCCCAGAGATTCTCGAAAAAACAATAAAAGGATTCTCAGTAAGAAAAGGGGACCCGTAAGATAAAATAAAACTCAAGGGTTAGTTGGTGGAAGGAAGGTATCATGAGTTGGCCTATTAGGTCCATGGGCATGTAGCGGTATGACACTACCATCTATCTAGTCACCAAACCAGGGTAATGGCTCTTGGTGGCATAGCCAAGAGAAAGGGGGTCTCATCACAAGCCAACGTTTTCATTTCCGTGAAATGCTTGTGGGTAACGTTGTCACCACTTTTCACCACACTAGGATAGTGTCCCCCAGCTTTTCCCTTGAAAAGAAAAAAGAAATAAGACATAATAAAAGCAATTGAATGGGCTAGGAAACAATGGCATCCATGACAAGGTGCAGCTCACCCTCTAGAGAGGAACCCACAGGCAACACCTACATTTCCCTATTATCATTGCACCCTCTGCCCAAACATTTCCCCTACACCATTTCACACACTTACATGCCCTAGATTGGTCTTCACCTAGGAAACACCCCAAACTTGAGGATAATTAGCCCAATAGGACATCCTCAAACCCTCTCCAAACCTGACTTGTTAAATTGCATAACGTCTTTGAGCATTTGTCTAGGTAAAGGGGGGTTTGATGCACATGTTTGGGTAATTTGATTATTGGATGTGATTGACATTGCTATGATCCCTATGACTTATGAGTCCATGGAGAGCGTACTTGTTGTTGTTGCAGGACCATGCTCGGTGGACAGGTACATATGGGGAGATGATTAGCTCAGACCTCCTTAGGGCTGAAAGCCCGGCAAATGGATGTTGTGACCCCAACCAAGGCCAAAGAAACACAAGAGGATGGCACCAGGAAGAAACAAGGATGTTTTCCCCGAGACAATATGGTAGGCCTAGACCCAGAGGGTCTTGCCCTTCCACCATGAAGTCGGCCCTTGAGGGCCCCTGACGTCGTCATGTTGACCCTTGACGTCATCCAGTTAGGGTTTGGCATTTATGTGGACAGTTTGGTGCTAGTTGGCACGTGTGGCAGCATTTGGGGCCTCTAAAGGCCAAGCGTTTTTCATTTGAGGCCTCTAGAGGCCAAGCGTTTTTCATTTGAGGCCTATTGTTCCACCCTAGGGGTCTAACGTCACCCTAGAAGGGCATGACGTCGTCTCTAAAAGTGAAATTAGGATTTAATTATTGAATTTATGTAAAAACTAGATATTTGATGCAATTTGGCCATGTTGGCCTTTTATGACCTAAAAATTAATTAAAGGTCATTGATATTGTATAAATAAGAAATTAAACTCATATTTTTTCATCATTGACTCATCACACAAGTGGTGGTCTAAAATTCGACCTTCTTTAAGGGCTATTGGTTGAAATCTAGCAGTGTGCACTTCTTGGAGGAGGCATTTCTTGGTGTATTTTGGAAAATTTTCATGTGGAGGATCTTCAACTAGGGTGTATGCTTGATTATTCTTGATGAAGTAAGTGGAAAATCTGCATTTCTTTATTGTGAATGAATGCTTATGGTTAATTTACTTGTTTCATGTCTAATATTATGAAATTATTTGCTTGAAACCCTAGGAGAAAAACATATGTTACTATATTTTTTCTCTATAGTCTTCCATGTGCTAAAATTTCTTAAAAGTCACCTATCTTGAAGTAGATACTAGAGCCCTACCATTGTAGCACTTTAGTAACCCTACTTCCTTGCCTATTGCATATTTTATTACAATTTGTTCAAGGAAAAAAGAAATCGCTAGGGCCTAACCTTTGTTACTTTCTAGCCATTGTCTCCAGGAGTTGGATTTTTGAGGCCTTGGGATACCAACACCTTTCTCATCCTCTCCATCCCTTTGACATAACATTATCATTGCTATTTTTCCTCTAAGATTTGTTGCTACCATTATTGACTCCATTACCCTAGAAAGGCACTAGTCTACCACTTGCAAGTGTTGATTGATCAAACAAACACTCAAACTTTTATTTTTGAAGCTTTTACTAACATTTGCTAACCCTAAACTAGACTAACTCCTTAGCTAACTTCTTCTTGTTGCAAAACATTGTTTCAGTCATACAAACATACATTGATTGGATACATTTTCCTACATAACTTGCACTTTACTCATTCAAAACTCAATTGTGGTAATTGTTAATCAATCTGCTAGGTAAGTGCTAACTTTGTATGGTGTTTTCTTGCACTTTTGATCACTAGAATGTGTTGTTGTTGAAAAACATTGCTACAACCATCTAACTGCAGCAAATTCTCTACAAAAGTGATTGATTTTGCTAGTTAGGCATTGCCAAACTTGCTTGTGACAGGCTTTTATCATTCAACTAGGTTAAAGTTATTTCTTATTGTTGTTTTCAAGCACTTTCAAGGCATAATTCTTGTGGTTGTTATAAAATATTAATTGTTGTTATAAACTTGCATTGCTACAAATTCATATCAGCTAGCTTATTTTTTGAAGGTTCATTGTCTTATGAAGCACTAACAATCATTTTGGTACTTGGAAAGTGCCCATTTTTTCCTTCTTGTCTTGTTCTATGCAGGTACACAATATTATCTATTTACATCATCTCTATAAGACATAAAGAACTCTTTGATTTGAGTGATCTGTGAGAGGGGAAGGATTTCCTTGTGATTATTTTCCTTAGCCTTCTCAAACCCCCGAGTCATCATGGACATCTCCCCTGGGGTAGTCTTGACATACTCCTAAATAGAAAGGGATTTTATATTAAGGTGACACTGATAGGTTACTCCCAATTACGCCAATTCTGTATCCACTTGCCTTGGGCTTTTGGGAAATTACAAATTGTGCGATAACAGGCTCATTGATGTATTTGGTTAATATCCAATGGGAAAGTACAAATTGTGCGATAACAGGCTCATTGATGTATTTGGTTAATATCCAATCGAACATTTTCTTTATTGTGAACACGTTGAGTCAGTTCTGGGTGGAACCTAGACATGAGCATTGGATAGTTGCAAAACACATTTTGAGATATCTTTGTGAGACGCTAAATTATGGTTTGAGATATGCCTCAAACAATGACGTACACCTGCATGGATTTACGGATTTAAATTGGGTAGGGAGTGCAGATGACAAAAAGAGTACTTATTGTATGTGTTTCAGTTTAGGCTCTGCTATGATATCTTGGGCTAGCAGGAAATAGAAGTTTGTTGCACTCAGCACTGTAGAAGCAAAGTATATTGCAGCTTGTGAAGCTTGTACGGAAGCAGTATGGCTCTGTAAGCTAATTGTTGGACTATTTGACTATGATATATTGTGATAATCAAAGTTGTGGGAAGCTTTCAAAGAACCTCGTTGATCCAGATTCGGATCTAGGAGCTTGATGGAGCTCAAAAAGGCCTAAAAATCAATGTTCTTCGAATGGTGTCAAACCGGACGTGTGCATAGGCCTCGTCGATACGAACCCAACACAACTTGAATGAGCTCAAACGAATGTATTATGCTCCTTATATCGCATTCTGTTTGAATAGTCAAACAGGTAAAAAGTCAACAATTAAAAAGTCAACGCTGACGTCAGCATGATGTCATCATGTTGACATGGAAGCATGACACGTGGCAAAAGTACAGTTGACATGGACCAACCAGGAGGTGACATGTGTCACCACTAAAAGGGTGACACGTGGCATACTCGTACAGGTAATCGATAGGTCAATGGACACATAGCAGACAAGTGTGTTGGTGTGGTAGTGGTTGACTGGACAAAGGTACAGACACATGGACCATCCGACAGATGACAAGTGGCAAGGTATTGGCAAATGTTGTGATGCCACGTGGCCCAGACGTGGGCTGCCACGTGGCACCTGATTACTGGTTCATTTGTTTTGTTGCAAAAATTGTTGAGTTCGCAAGTTTCGAACTCGTGACCTCCATCGGGAGGCTATGCCTTGAGAATAGGTTGTATGCCAATGCGCTACCATGTGACTTGGTATTACAAATCCGCAGAGTTATATTTAAAGTGTTGAAGAGTGTTAAATGGGAGCCCCAGCCCCCGGTTTATTGCAATCCATGTAACCACAATACTAAAGGGCGCGGGTGTCATTCCGTTAAACCACATGAGCGCGCAAGTGTAGCGTCGGTCCCCATATGACTCGGGGGTTAGAGCTAAAAGCCAGGCACGAGAATAGGGCGCGGTCCTATTGAATATAACCATATGACCATAAATAGGGAGCGCACTAGGCTTAAGGGGCTTACCCCTATTATTATGGCATAAAGTGGGTTTTTGACCTTATCTTTATGGTTTTTATTGATTTTATTAACCAGTTGTGGTTATTTTTCCATATCTTGGTGGATATTGGGCCAAATTGAGTGCCACGAAAAGTGGGATGTTGGGATTTGATCCCTCTACCTCATGGCAATATAAACCAAGCCATTGGGAGGTTTAAAACAAGCAAGAAGCAACAAAGAAGCTTGAATCAAGTCGAGGAAGAACTTGCCAAGGTCAAGTAGTCTTGAGCAGTGCAGAGTAGCTGAGCTTTGGAGGCAGTTTCTGGGAGTTCTACTGCTCTGTTTTCAATGTCATTTGTTGCATCAAGTTTTTGAGACAGAGCAGAATATAGCTAGTCAGTCAGAGCCCTATATGATGTAATTTTAATGCAGATTGTAAAGCATTGAATATTGAATAGAGAAAGCCTCCCTCACTGAAGTTAAAAGCCCTGAAACGTAGGCGAGATTGTCAAACTCCGTTATCAACTTCTTGTGTACAATTGTTTGATGGTTTGCTTACTTTGTGTTATCTACTATTGCTCTTAATTCTTTAAGTATTTGTCGTTTTCATATTCACATGCACCGTCAGAAAAAGGTCTTGATAAATTGAGGTCATAGTGTGTAATTGCTAAGCTTCGATTTTCGGATCACTCATGTTCCATGATAGGTCGAAGCACATTGAGATCAAGTATTATTTTATCCGTGATAAAGTCCAGAAGGGAGAAGTAATTCTCCAGTACATCACCATCGATGAGCAGACAACTAATATTTTGACAAAACCTCTTTCCAAGATAAAGTTTGCATACTTGAGAGACAAGTAGGGACTTGTGGAGATACCCTCCATTGGTTGAAAAGGCGAAAATGACTTCCTCGGTTGGGAGGGAGTGTTGATATATGGCATCATAGTCAGTGTGTTGGTGGAAAAACAGTCTCCAAGTGGACAATGGTCCAAGAAGAACAGATTGTCGATGTACCATGGACAACTATTCTTCTGGGGCATTGCCGAAACAAGTAGAATGGTTCAAGACAACTATTCTCATGGAGATTTTCCCAGACAGGTAGAATGGTTCATCTCCCTGAGTTCACAGTAGTGACCAGAGTGGGGAGATTGGTACAGGACATACATTTTCCCTGAGTTCGCAGTAGTGGCCAGAGGGAGGGAAATGGTCCAGGACACTCATTCTTCTTGAGTTCACAATAGTGACCAAAGTGGGAAGAATGGTCTTTGTAGCCCATGGCGTGGCTTCCAGCATCTGTTGAGACAGTCATTCTTCCTGGGTCACAAGCAGTGACCAGGATAGGAAGATTGGTCCCTATATCACTATGTTCAATGAGTGACTTATCCGAGAGACTCTGTTGAGTGCACTAATTCCAGCACATGACTTATTCAACATCATGCTCAATTACTCATATAGAGTATGGCCTCGATAGATGATGCAGACAATGGTATATTTTGATGCCAGGATGCTACCACATGATATTGATAGTGATGATGATGCTCGTGACTTTATCTGCGTGATCATGAGATAGCCTGTGTGGTTATAATGATGATACCTGTAGAATGGTCTGCAAGACTATGTGAGTCTTTCCCATACCATGTGAAATAGATGGATGTGTTTGAGACCATTACAATTAATATCTCCTTAGCTAGGAGGGAGTGTTGATATTATGGTAGTTGCGAGAGGTATTAACCTCCATGTGTAACCTTTGACTAGAATAGAATATTCCAAAAGCAAGAGAAGCCATAAACAGATGTGTGAGAACCCTAGAAGACTAGTCAACTCAATAAAATAAATGATATTAAAGTATTACCCTCCAGAAAGAGAAGTCGACCTAGATAGGTGACAAAAAGGACTATAAATAAGAGGCTCTTGAGCTCATTTTGTACACACTCTCATACAAGATAAGTAGTGCGCAAATCTATAGGAAGGAGTGTAACTGCAACAACTGCAATTGTGTATTGTTTTTGGTCTGTGGTTGTGGATTCTCTTTCTTGTGCACTACCTTTGGAGGAAGGTGCGCTCTTTTGGTTATCTGTTGGTTCTAGTGTTGCTTCCGGAATCGTTCTATCTAGCAAAGGTTAAGGTGCTCAAGGTTATCTGTTGTTTTTGGTCTGTGGTTGTGGATTCTCTTTCTTGTGCACTACCTTTGGAGGAAGGTACGCTCTCTTGGTTATCTGTTGGTTCTAGTGTTGCTTCCAAAATCGTTCTATCTAGCAAAGGTTAAGGTGCTCAAGGGCCGTTGTGTGCCTATGGTTGAGTGACAATATTGTGGTATTGTCTATGGTTAAAAGAGCACATCAAAATATTTCTAACAGGTATAGGGTTGATGGTGTGCATTGAAAGGTGCTTCCTTGATTAATCCAAAGCTACATCATTGCCCAACTACAAGATTATAGGGCATCCACAAAATTGTTTGTCAATGCCAATGCTATGCACAAAAGGAATAATATATTGTCAAGTACCCGTCAAGGCTCGCTGCCAAGCACCCTTGAAGGCTTGATCAATTATTAAATTTTATTTATTTTGTATGTTTTAATAAATTTTATTTTGTTTTTATTAGCTTTGATCTTGACTCTAGTTCTTGCCACTTGGTAGGTCTTTGGTGGCAAAACTTTGGCAATGATACGCCAAATCTTAAGAGATTTGTCATTTGAATCTTAAATCAGATCTACCATGCTTCAGGTTGCAAGTGCAATTGGAGCATGTTTGAGAAAATGATTCTAAGAAGTGCAACCAAATAACACAAAAGGGCTTAAATGACCTTGTATTTGTCCATTACAATCTTTGACTTTGCCACAAAGAAATACAAGGTGAGACTTTGAGAAACACGAGACTTGGATCAATGTATCGAAGGCTTAAGCATTTGAAATGGAAGGTTTGATTTAAAATTTAAGGTTTAATTCACATCTCAATGTTTCATGATGATGATAGGTTTGGATCATTCAGTGATTGACTTGGGAGAACTAGATCCTACACCAGTTTAGCTTCTATCGAAGAAGGCTCCTCTTTTTTGCCTTGATGACTTTGGGAACTTTGAGGGTCAAGTAGCGCAAAACATGGTAGAAATTGCTTCTTAGTTTTTTTCCTTATTTAGTTAGCTTTTATAAATGGATGCTAACAGTTCCCAATGTGGATCTTTTTGGACTCGCATCATATATGATGAGATACCTATTGATCCATGAAAGTTTGGAACTTTATTGATAATGTGCATTGCATGGACATGGATCAGTAAATATGAATGAAGATTGCTTTTTTTAATTCAAAATATGTAGATCTTTATTTTTTTTGTAATTGAGTTTTTTCCCAATTTATTCCCAATACAATTCAAATTCTTCACTCGTATGCCTCATCAAGTTTTTGTTGATTCCAAGTCCGGTGACTTTGATTTGTATATCATCTTTCATCGTTGAGCTTACTGGCTCTCTCTTATTAAGTGTTTAAACCTACGGGCACCCGTATCTAGTGTTGTCCATTCTTGTTCTTTCACTGGTCTTTCTCCCACTTGTGCACTTCACGTTTCACCTTCTAGCACATTAATGAACAGCTCCAAAGCACTGTATTAGTGCAGTTTTTTCTCTTTTATTGGCAGGTTTTTGGGTTAACTGTTTGGTTCTGTTCAGTCCCCTCATTATTTTGTGATCACAACCTGTGTGGAAATAAGGTTGCCAGATCTGATTTCCCAACAATCTGATCGTTTCAAAAACAATAACTGATTCAGGAAGAGATAAGAAAAGTAATAGGGTACTCATTTAACATAATCAAAAGTGATTGTTGACACGACATGCTAAAAAAAATCAGTAGAACATTGAACAGCAACAAAATACTTTACGAGCATGATATCCGACAATAAAAAATGACTTAAATTTTATACCTGCCTTGCATCTTTTCTTGGAATTATTCCACTTACACATCTGAGTTACATGAGAGAGAAGTGAGATTACTCTATAGATCGTAATTTCAGCACTCTGCTGCAGACAAGTCCTGCAAAGTGCATTAGCCTTGTGGATACAACTGCTGACTCGCTCTAAGAATAAAGTAGTTCTCTTTTCCCTGTGAGTAATCCCAGTGTGATTTATGAATTTATTCAAAAACAACAATCATATTCAACAATGGCAAACTTGATTGCATATCGATTTTAGATTATTTTAGTGAATAAGCAAATATTTCCCTTAGATGAGTGTCAAAGAATCTACGAGTCATTTAAAAAGAATTTAAACTTGATAGTTGTATCAATCAAGATACTAAGCTAAGTGAAGCACAATCCTGTATATAAATATGCTGTAAATCATTAGACCAAACTCATCAGATCATATCTTCTTCAAAACATTGTAGGTTACAAGTCAAATACACCAACTTGATGCTTTTGACACTATTGAAGCGAAAGTCGCCTAGAAAATATGGATGAATGGCATGGAACAAATATTTGCAAAATGCAAAACAATATTATAGACTATCAATAAAGGCATTTAAAATCATGCAAAAGATTGCTACTCCACTTCACAATGAACCAGCAACTGATATTGAAGCCATCTTCCATTAAGCAGAAAGGCCTTGTAGAAGACAATTTCACTCTTGGCATTGGATGTTGAACTTGGACTTACAACAAAGATTCATTTCTGACCTTCCTCTTCCATCTCCCTAACATTTCTCTGCCCTGACATAATTCCAACACCAAATTTTGTACTTTTACTCATGCTAAACAGAACAGATAAAAAGTTAAAGTTGAAACAATCTGTCCAATTCATTTTCAAATTCCCTTGAAAGAGAAGGTAAAAGCGTTCCATAAAAAAGCAATGCAGTAATGCTTTTCAAAAAAATCACTGGACTTTAAATAAAAGAATCCCATCTAGAACAAAACAATTGTATAGACTGAATACATGTTTTTCTTATCATTTTTGTTTATGCTCAACTTTGACAATCCCAAATGATAAACACTACTGCTAATGCCAAGGTTTGAAAATGTCTAAAGATTTATTCACCTAGTAATGAAGGATTTCCTGTGGAATAGAACAAAAAGAATCTTAATGTGCACTATTTACTACAAAAATTCAACTTTCCAAAAATAGTTCCATATGCCATCAAAATATTTTACAAAATATGGCAACTTGTCAATCTTTATCAAATACACATGACAAGGAAAAACAAAAAATATGTTTTTTTTCTCACTGACCAACAAGCTCTAGAAATTTCAAGAATTGAGCAATTAATGCAATTCTGAAATTTTGTCTCAGTTACTTGAGGTTTCCCAGATCTAATCCCTATGAACTTTCAGCCTTAGGGATGACCTAAAAATTAAAATATTAAATTACATTAGTAATATGGCACTTTCCTTCAACCCAATTTCACCTGGCAACCCAAGAGAGTAAATACCATATGCATGTTCTTCAATACCACAAAGCTACAGCCTTTAGGGCACACTTTGAGGCATGTAATAAATCTGAAATATCCTATTATAGCAGATTATAACTGCAACAAATCTGCACCTTTATATTCCAAATATGCATTAAATAACTTAACCAATTCAGCGATATGTTATGTCAAAATCAGCATGAACAAGGACTGAAATCTACTCAATCAAAAAGATAACATAAGCTGAAAATCAAATCTTCATGTGCACAATATTGGACAGCTAGAAACTTCATATATATATATATATATATATATATATATATATATATATATATATATATATATAAGATGAAGTACAAGTACATGTCATAGCTTTATCCCAATGCTGGTACAAGTCAAGCTCTCCAAACCTTAGCTAGAAAAACTATAAAAAAAACTAGCCACCAACTCCTAGCTAGGAATCACTCCCAACCAAAGCTGGCCACTCCAAAGATCCTCTGCATGCTAGCATCAACACTGGCAAGTCCTTGGCTGATACAACAAGCTCATGTCATGCAAGCTCTCCACACTATCATTGTTGTCTTACTCAGGATTTACAAAACCTACCCATGTTGCATCACACAAGTACATGGCAAGACAATGCTTGAAGAAATTCGAGGACCCTAAGGCTGCCCAACAGGTCTGTCTTTGACCTGGTTGGGCACTAAATTTTAGGCACTTTCAAATCTGCTTTTACTTACTGTTTAGGACTGTATACTTGCGGTCCAAAAACAGCCAACAGGTCTGAACTTTACCCACTGAAATCTGCCTTCTAGGAAATGACTCAATGCTCTTTTATGGCTGCTGTTTTAGATGATTTAATAGGGAATTTGATGTACACAGTTAGCACATATAAAACTCCATAAAACATAGAATACCCCTCTAGGATCTTTAACAACCTACAACTGAAAATACTAAGCAAACCATGACAAATGTACACATGTAATTTTTGGTCAACATGACCCTGGAAAAACCCCCAGGGGGAAAACTAATAAGAGAGATAGATATATTATGGAGATCTGAAAGCAAATGCTACAACAAGTAAATACACAAGGAACCTGATACAATCCAAGCTTCTTCTCAACCTTGCAATGGAGTTCCTCAAAACTTGCGCCTGCTAGCCTTTGAACAAAGGCGCCCTTTGCTTTGGTGCGCCCTCCTCTCTATGTTATGCCTTTGCTTGCCTTTGCTTTGACTTGACTTGAAGTGTGAGCCCTTGCTTGATTGAATGCGCCCCAATTCCTCTCGGTGCGCCCTCTTCAACCCTTGGTGCCCCCCCCACCTTGGAGCGCCCCCTCTCACAAGCTAAGTGTGCCTCCTCCTTAGCTTGTGTGCAAGCTCACAAAGAATACACTCTCCCCCAAGCCTTTGCACCCACCTCTTGATTTCTCACCAAGATGCACCCTCACCCTTGCCTGCTATAGTGCACTCCCTTGCCTCTCACAAGAATGTGCCCATCCTCATGCTTGCCTTGCGCTCCTCATCCCAAGATGCGCCCTCAAGCAATCTCAAGCTTCCTTCTCCAAACCCTTGACCTCATGCGTCGCCTTCTCCTCAAGAAATGTGCCCTTGTCTTCTTCCTCTCTTCCTCTCCTTCACTCAACTCTCTCAAGTGAGAATGAATCTCTATTTACCCCTTTTGCCTCTTTTAGCCTCTCTTAGGCCAAACCTAGAAGATCAAGGACCTAGATTAGATCTAGCCCAAGTCTAATCAACGAATGAGATTACATCTCATAAATCTCATTTGGAAACCCACTTTGACTTAAGTTTCC
>ML786406.1:74879-93875 GCA_009831015.1 Picea engelmannii | reverse complement strand
CTGATAAAGAGTGAGCAAGTGCACTGCTGAACCATTGGTGTGCTAGAGTAATAGACAATAAGAGCATTATAGAGAGATAACCAAGCATAAAGATCATACCAAGATAGCAAGAGGGCACAACAGTATATGGTGCCCATAGGCTTAAACACTTTTTTGGAGAAAGCAATAGCTCACAATGATGATTTACAAATGATACTTGGGTGTGTACTTATACACATCTCAAGAAGTAGGGTGCTCTCCTAAGAGGGGTTATGGACCCATATATGATTGACTAGGTCAACCTTAACCATAACATAGTATTACAATAAATGAGCATATGTTGGCCTTAGCCACATATATTAATGGTATAATGTGGGTCCACAATAGCCAAATGTGAAGATTACACCATTCTCAACGATTATACAAACAATTAAGCTAGCAAGTTCCTTGTGTGAAGAAATATGAACTAAGCTTTGTGGCTGCAAGAAAAAACTCAGCACCCTATTAGTTCATATTGGGGGTGGCAATTGTGCAAAGATTGCCTATAGCTGGGAGGTAAATTGCTCCCCAGTAACCATTCCGTGGTTCCAGACATTATCAAATGAGTGTTAAATTTCTGTGTTAATTGTTGAATATGTGTCTAAATTAAAAAAAAATACTTGTGAGCATCACGTTGTGCTTTCTGAAATAATAGTATGAATTGCATTATCCTATAATAAATTGTGGAACTCGATAATCTGCAACTCTGGTCTGGCGTGGAGGCTGGGCTGAATTTGCCATTCTAGGCAATCATTGGAGCTCTTTCTTGGGGAATTTCATGCCCCACCATCCCAATGGTCAAAGAGGTGACCAAGTACACCACAAGGAATGATAGAACAGATTCTATTTTTGCTAAAAGAATTTCGTTTCTGAGTGTGTCTAGTGCCAAGCAGCAAGGTGATTGTGCTTGTATTAACATGGAGACCTTGTTCAAACCCGCAGAGTGGGTGTGGATGAGGCCAAGTGCAAGTCTTGGGTGACTTTCACAGCATAGATATGCCCCTCATAGCAGCTTAGCCAAAGGGAGTCTATAAGATGTATTTCTCAAAAAAATGTATGTATGTACATAAATAGATAAACAGTCTAGAATCCATAACCACATACCTTGCGCCTTCCAACAGCTATTTCATTGTTCTCTATAGAGATTGCCTCAAAACCCAATGGATGCAAAACTTCCTCATACCTTAAGAAACAAATGAAAACAAGTCTTAAGATCTCAAAGCAAAATTTAATGTGAAAAACTAAAAATTGCGCACAAAAAAGTAATAATAATAATTGCTTCTGCCAATTAAAGAGAGGGAGTTCACCGTGGAATAGAAACTGCATATGGTGGACCCCCTTCATGGTCACCTATCTGCTCACAACAGCATGAAACAATTGACGGTCACTGGATTTTGCAATGGTATCTGTTCCAATCAAATTGACTGTACTGTCCGAAACTTCAAAGAAGAGCACAAAAATGATAGTCTATGTTATATTCTGAAACAATAGGAAAGAAATATTGGTGATGGAAAACAATTACTGGGAACATGAGTGTAATAAGCTCTCCATCATGTTTTAATAGTTCTGCTACGCGCTTTCCCCAGGCAGATCTCATTGAAGGCTCAAGAGCACAGAAAAACCTGCCATTCATCAAAAAATATAAAAAGGCAATGTAAAGAAGATATCCTGTGACTGTTAGGAAATTCTAGAGCTACAACAAATAAGCACTGCAGGTTAGAGATACTGACGTGTAATCAAAGATAAGATCAAAGGTCTCCACTGGAGCCCATGTGAAGAAATCTGCCTTCACAAACTCGCAGTATTTAGCGTTTGGTGCAGATGAAGCAAGCTTTTGTAAACAAAAAACATTATATTAATAAACATGGCACAAGACCTTTAAGTCTATGCAAGCCACTGTCTTTCAAAACAAGGAGATTTATATTTGGCAGCATAAGGTCACTTCATACAAGCCCTTAGATTAAGATAAGTTTTGAATAAGTTTTTCTTAGCAGTATGACCAAGCCACTTCATTAAGAATAAAACCAAGCAAATTGAGTAACCCTACAGATTCTAATGTCATTTTAAAAGTAGACTGCAGTGTATTTAAGATTTTAATTTACACTTTGAAATGTGCTCTGGAAAATATTCTACTTTAGTTTCCTCCAAAACATCAGCCTGTGCAAAGTGACCCTAAGGCAATGAGGCATTCAAAACAATTTACAGATAGATAACTTATTAGATGGCCAAGTACAAGATCAGTTGGTATTCTTAGACTAGCTGATTAGAAAGACCAGAAATACTATCATAAAAGCAACATATGTCGCGTAAGAGAATTATATTCCCTGTGATGAAACTCCAAATGTTGAATCTAAAATTTACCTCTACTGCTTGTTTGACAGCTTTTTCTGAGATATCGACCCCTATAACATAGCGGTTGGGACTAGCAAGGGCTAGCACATCATACCCCTGCATTCAGCAAATAGATACAACCATGGTAAGTTCAAGCCCTTCAAAATCTTTTAGACTCGTGTTGATGTCCCCAGTTGCTACCCAATTTGTGTCCGAATCTAGCGAGACTGCAAGGATATTGATCTACAGACCAATATGAAGCTCCACCACTTACCAATAAACCAAACCAATTTGATCACCCCAAAGTGCCTATCTGCTTAAAGGCCAGACAAAAGAAAATTGTCCTAAACCCATACCAAATGAAATTGGTTCTCTGTGTTTTTTGCCTCTCAAAGTTAAAAGCTTATATAAACGAGTACATCGGATATAAAGAACCCTTGAAGGATTGACGAAGTTTCAAATCGTGTAGCAGAAAAAAATAACAACCACCCACATTTATTAAACACCTAAAATCAATGATGCCAACGCCCTATTACTCTTCGGAAGACGTCAGAAATATAATTTTGATAATGAAACAAGTAGTTGAATAAGCCTCAAATTGAAATGGAAAATGAGAATAGAGAATACATACAGCACCACATCCAGGAACCAGAACCCTGCCCCGAGGAAGAAGGCCCTGTTGCTGTACCAAGTGGGAGACAATTGGAGTAACCTGTCCTAAATCCCAGGGTGTCACTCTTTCCTCCCAGCACTTGTCCCATTTATCTAATAACAACCAATTCCAAATCCATTACATCTATCATCAGCACTGACGCTTCTTGTTCAAATTAAAGCAGCCAAAACATTACACACAAAGGCAAATTCATGCAATCTGTTTACCCATTGGCTTGTCATTGACGAGTTCTCGCATCCTGGATTGCGCCTCCTCGTGACTCCTGGTAATTCGCTCCATTGATTTTGGTTGGCGTGATAAGCCTCTTACAGCTGAGGATCGGAAGCCCTTGATTTTTGGTCTGAATGCAAAAGACAGTAACCCGCTTCTAAGGTGACTGGTTATGGGCATTGGAATTGGTCCCTTGCCAGGTCAACGAGCTAGCAATAGGATGGTATTATATTTGCATGATCCTGTTCAAATGGTGATCCACTTCCCATCTTCAAGGATTTCGTGCAAGCAAAACGATTGGTTGGTCTAGACTCCACGAGTGGGGAAATGCAATTTCCATTTACATAGAGATTTCTCAAACTATTATATTTTTCTATGTTTGTATGACAAAAAAGATGGTGTTTTCATTAAAATTAAATGGTTGACATTGTGTAGTTTTGTTGAGTGATATATAGTATGGTATGGTTAGCATGTAACATAATACATTATAATAATAATAAAATAATAAAAAATTATGTATGTTGATGTAACATAATATATTAAAATAATAGAAAATTATGTAAAAATGTTCATGTAAAATAATTTATTAAAATAATAAAAATGTATGTAATAAAACATTAAAATAATAAACATTAGTTTAAATCCATTTAACTTTGAATCTATCAAAAGTTTAGAGGAATTAAATTTTTCGAGGTGTAAACATTTTTTAGAATGCAAAACTTGAAGAAAGGTTAAAGGTTTGCATGTCAAGAAATTTGATCCTTGTAGCTTGATTCCAAGTTAAATGGATGTAGACTAGTTTTAACTTACAAGGAAAAAGATGAAAAAATGTATATTGCAATTTTCTAGGGCAATTATTTAGAGATTTCTACAAGTATATTAAAAGATTTGTGTGTTTATTATGGTATCATTTTGCCTCAATGTGTTTAAAGAAATTATATGTTTGCAATTAAAATTATGTGATTTAAGATTGTATCTATATTTTAATTGATACATAAAAGGTTTCTAAAAATGATTTAAGATTGTATCTATATTTTAATTGATATATAAAAGGTTGTTAAAATTTATGTTGGATATTCCTTTGATGGGGTGTTCAAGTGGCTATGGGGTGTTCGGGAGGCTAGATGAAGGGAATGTATCCCCTTCGAGAAGCGTCCAAGAAAGGGGTGATGGCAACACAGTGAACCCCTACTTGGTAGATAGACTTTAAGGCATCTTTGTTATCAAGGGTAAGCTCATGTGAGTATGTTGTTGGGGAAAATCACCCTACAGACTAGCAAATAGAGTTCAGACTTTGCATGCAGATATGATCGAATAGAAATTACTTTCTACCTTCATCCCTAGATTTAAATCCCCTTTTCTTAGTAAATGCATGGAAAGATCAACCTACCTTGTTCCCGGCGTTTGATGTCAATCCTCCATTGAGCTTGATTACTTGTTCGCAATACTCCTTCCAAAGCTGACCTGCATTCAAGACAAGCAACAACTATGCATGCATACTACTTATATGCTAACGGGTTAGAAATCAAAACATATACTGATCAAACTATAAACAGTTCATGAATTGGGACGAGAAAAGCATTCGCTTTATTACTTAAAATGAGTCAACTTACAAAAGCCGAGACCGACCACCGCTCCTCGAACCTGATCTTGGGCTCCTCTTCTTTTGTCCTTCAACTGCTTTGCTTTGAATCTCCTTGGGCATAAGGAAAGGCTAAAGGGTTGGGACAATGGGAATACGTAAATGGGCAGCGTTTCTTTGCTATATTTTTCCTTCTCCAAATGGTACCCCTACCCCTTCTTTTATAGGTTAGAAGGAGCTAGGTATTTGGATGAACCCTTGGACATGCATGGCTGGGAGTTTCAGTTAACTCACCCATATCTTTTTGTTCCGTCGGCAACTTTCCTTTTTTCATGCTTTTGTCGGTCCACGCAGGTTGTTTTGGGTCAGCCAGCGTGTACACGTGTGTATTAATGGGTTAGGGCACGTGGGCCTTTATACAATAGGATTTTCAAAGAGTTGTTCAGCAGTGTTTTTGGCAAAGAAAGGATATGAGTTGGCTTGATGTCAGGTAAGCATGTGTGGTGCAATTTAGGGTTATAACAGAGTATCATCTCAGGGTGACGGTCGGTACTGTTAATATTATGGTAGTTGCGGGAGGTATTTACCTCCACGTGTGAACCTGACGAGAATAGAAGACTCCAGAAAGCAAGAGAAAACCCTAATGAATTGGCTAATAACCCTAGAAGTCTTGTCGGCTCAAGAAAATAATTTATATTAGGTTATTAGCCTCCAAGAGAAGAAGTTAGCTAGAAATAATAATAATATACTGAACAGACACTATCCAGAAGGAGAAATCGGCCCCAGCAAATCTGGCAAAACCAGTATAAATACAGGGCGTCAATTCTCATTTGACACATCTCAGAATTGCAGTTCCCAGTTGGTGTGCACTGTGGTTCCCAGTTTGGTGCGCACATGTGGAGGAGGGTTGCAGGTGCAGTTGCAGCAGTAGCTAGTTTTCAATATTGGCTTGGACTATCTCTTGGCTAGGGTTTGGACTATCTGATCAGCTATTGTTGGTGCGTTATCCTAGGAGGAAGATGCGCTACACCTTGTTTGGTATCTAGCCTAGGGTTTGCTTCCGAAGTAATTCTCAGTCAAGGTTAAGGTGCTTGGAGGGTGGCTTCGGCCTATGGTTGGGTGACGAGGGTATCGTCAATGGTAAAACGAACACACAATCTTCTATATTCTAACAGGTTATGGGCCCACACCTCCTTCATTCAGTCTAAAACGTTGGAAGGAAACATAGCCGCTAAGATATTGAGCTCGTTTAGGAACTGCCACTAGGGTTACTAGTAGAAGCAGCTTCCAAGACACTACCACTAGGGTTACTAGCAGGAGCAGCTACAGAAACCTTAATGCTCTCGTTGAGGCACTTTAAGTGAAGAGATTGACCTAATCTCTGGACAGATCAGTGCATCTTAGCCTAGCGCATCTCCTAATACTCTCAGCAAGCCAAGACATGAAGTTTGAATTTCTGGTCAAATCTAGGGTTTGACCAAGTCAAGCAAGCCATGACTAACTCTATGAAGTTTGAGAACAAGTTAGATGGAGCCTCTAACTTCGGAGCATGGAAGACAAGAATTGACCTCATCCTTGCCAAGAATAAAGTGTTGGATATCGTGAAAGGAAACATCGTGAAGCCAGAGTTTGAAGAAGGAGAAGAGAAGGAACCGCAAAACATTGCAGCTATGGAGAAGTTCAAATATGTTGACATCAATGCCATGAGTATCATAGTGGATTCTATAAAAGACCACTTGATACCCTACATCTCCCATCTTGACTCATCAAAGAAGATGTACGATGCCCTAACAAATCTCTTCTCAGTCAGAAACATTGGACAAGTTATGAGTCTGAAGAATGAGCTCTGTAACATGAAGATGAATGATGACTACGGCATAACATCATACTTTGTAAGGATCTCCCAGTTAAGAGATCAACTACAAGCTATTGAAGAGATCACTTTAGAAAAGGAATTGGTGAACATAGTACTCAATGGTCTTCCCGAGACATGGGATGCATTTGCCACAAGCATGAACACAAGGAAGGAGTATCCAACATTTGAAGAACTTTGGACTTGATGTGCTCAAGAAGAATCAAGGATCAATGCAAAGGAGAAACCCCAAAATAAGTACGATGATCAAGCTTTCACAGCAAGATTCAAGAACTTCAGGAACAAAAGGAAGTCGGGTTCAAGGAGGAAGCCAAATCATGAAAAAGACATTTCAAAAGTGCAATGCTTCAACTGTCGAAAGTATGGTCACTACAAGAATCATTGTCCCTAGCTAAAGAAAAGGATGGAGAAACACGAAGCATCAATTGTCGAATAAAAGGAACCTACAAAGAAGGCTAAGTAGGATGGAAGAGACTTCTTCTTCTAAAAGGTAACAACACTCTTCTTATTTTTCTGTACATATCTTACATATCTTGTATATCTATCTCTTGGAAAATAATGTGTTCCAAGAAGAACTATACCTATGGAAGAACAACAAGATGAAAATGGATATCATTAGATAATACACGTTAAAGGATGAAATACAAATCATGTAGGAAACTATTGCAAGATAAGTTGAATCAATCATGAAAAGACTTAGAAGAAGCAAAGACACAAAGAAGTCAGCAATCGAGAGGAAATTGGAAAAAGATTTATGACGTTCTGTAGAAAACAACAAGACGGAAGCATGGACTCTGTTAGACAAGAAAGCCAATTATATATTGCAGAAGAAAATAAGGATGCACATGGAAGCATGGACTTTGTTAGACGGAGGGAGTCGATTATATGCAGTCTTACATGAAGCAAGGGTTAGGAGGGAGCTAATCCTATGATCCATTAAAGATGATGAAATATATATATCCATGGTAGCAGCCATGAAAGACAGTATGTGTTCAGTTCAACTGCAAGAGAAGACTTCTTCGAAGAGAAGCCTTAAAATATTCCCGGTTGTCCATCCAGATCCGTGATCCTATGATGAAAGGAAGAAGTGGAATCTCTAGGGCATGGAATCTATAAGAAACTCCATGAACCCAATAACTAAAGAAAAACATGAAGAAGAACATGAAGATTCCGAGAAAGAAAGAGAAATCAGAACAACCAGTCATTGCATCAAGAATCACAAGATTACCAGCTTGATATGAACTCACTAAAAGCAATCAAGCAGAAGAACTGAAAGTCGTGATAAAAGAACAAGTGTATGGAAGACTTATGAATGAAAACATTGTGAGACCTAGAACTAAAGGTTCTCCCAGATGGAGGGAGAATACTATGATGATTACTTGTTCCAGTAAACCAGAATTATCTCTACATAAGTCATTATATCATCCGCAACATCCATGAGTCGGAATTCTACATCAGATGAATGCAAAGAATGTTCTCCAAAGAAATTGAATAAAGAGTGTATGAAGAGCAATCTCAAGACTTTGAGGCATACCAAAAAGAGACTCATGTATGCAGATAGAAGAAGATAACTTGGTGGAGAATCTCCAATGCACAGCAGAAGCGTGGTGAAGATTTCCTATAAACATCAAGATGACTACTCAGTAGATCAGATATCATGATGACAGAAGAAGTGTCACATAAATATGTTCCAACTTTCCAACTATGATATACTCTATTGTTCAGATCTACATGAAGCCTTCATAGTGTTCCAGACTAAAGTACATTTGAAATCAAGCATTACATTATCCACGATGAAGTCCAGAAAGGAGAAAATGATTCTCCAATACATATCTCCACAGATGAGCAGATAAGCAGAGATTTTGGTAAAGCTTCTATCCAAGATGAAAGAGTTTGCGTACTCAAGCTAGAGCTCGTGGAAACAACTTCCCTCTTATTGAAAAAGGAAGAAATGACTCTCCAAGTTAGGAGGGAGCACTGAAAACATTATTGAAGACATTCATCTTTAAAAATTGAAAAATAGTCCATCTTGGACAAATGCTTTCCTGTTCAGAAAGTGGATTGAGACTTCTGACGGACAGTCACTTTTCATTGTGGTTAACATGGGAAGTAGTCTAATTACTGATGTATCATAGACAATGACTTCCCATTGTGGTTAACATGGGGAGTGGTCTCGAGCAGGCTCTCTTCTTGAGGGTTACTCAAGAAGACTGGCCCGCCTTGCCGAACAACTATTTCTCATTATGGTTAACACAAGGAATGGTCCATTTTGGAGGTTGATGCAGGACAGTCTTTTCCTCTTGTGGTTAACAGAGGAAATGGTCTGGACACTCATTCCTTAGGGTTTATACATTCTCTCTGGGGCGCACTTTGATTAGTGTAGGAGGAATGGCCCAGGGTGGGGAATGGTCCAAGCTCAACAATTAGGGACATACATTCCTTAGGGTTTATACATTCTCTCCAGGGTGCACTTTGATTGGTGTAGGAGGAATGGCCTAGGGTGGGGAATGATCCAGACTCAGCATTCCTTAGGGTTATACATTCTCTCCAGGGTGCACTTTGATTAGTGTAGGAAGAATGGCCCAAGGTGAGGAATGGTCCATGTTCAGAAGACATGACAGTTATTCTTCTTTGTTTGAGAAGAATAGTTCAGATATCTCATTGTTCTACTCTGAGGGCATATATTCTTTCATATCTCACAGACGTGAGTGAAAGATTAGCCCAGATAATTCAATTTATATCATAACATTGTTTCTATGCAGGTTGCTATCAGATGTTTGTTATGAAGACAATAGATGTAGACTACTATGGTGGGTATGTTCCATTGTTCATGAGGCAGATATTCTTTCAGATCTCACAGATGTGAGTGAAAGATTGGCCCAGATGATTCAATTTATATCATAACATTGTTTCTATGCAGGGTGTTATCAGATGTTTGTTATGAAGACTGTATGACATTAGATGAAGACTACTGTGGTGGATATGTTCCAATGTTTGTAACTATACGTTGTTGATCAAGTACTTGTGTGTTACTTGGTGTGGTAGTGAACCACTGGATTGTAGTTATGTACTACTATGGATAGACACAGTTGTGTTCTATTTTTGTTCTAACTGCCTTGAAGACTATCAACAATTTATTGGAAATAATCACCATCCAGACAAATGATGAATAGAGATTTTCCAGACGGAAATTGGTTCAAAGCATTTACTCCTCTAGATTATAAGAGTGGCTCTTGTATCACTCTATGGTGTGAGTGATTTATCCAATATCATGTCTAATTACTCATATGAAGTATGGTTTCGAGAGATGATGCAACTGATGGTGATGGTGATGCTCATGATCTAGTCATGAGATAATCTAGATGACTATATTGATGCTATCGGGTAAATGGTATGTTTTCTGTGCTCTAGACCATTACCTATAATACCTCCCTAGCTAGGAGGGAGTGTTAATATTATGGTAGTTGTAGGAGGCATTTACCTCCACGTGTGAACCTGACGAGAATAGAAGACTCCAGTAAGCAAGAGAAAACCCTAATGAGTTGGCCAATAACCCTAGAAGTCTTGTCGACTCAAGAAGATAATTTATATTAGGTTATTAGCCTCCAAGAGAAGAAGTCAGCCAGAAATACTAATAATATACTGAACAGACACTATCCAGAAGGAGAATTCAGCCACAACAAATCTGGCAGAACTAGTATAAATACAGGGCACCAGTTCTCATTTGACACATCTCAGAATTGCAGTTCCCAGTTTGGTGCGCACATGTGGAGGAGATTTGCAAGTGCAGTTGCAACATCAACTAGTTTTCAATATTGGCTTGGACTATCTCTTGGTTAGGGTTTGGACTATCTGATTAGCTATTGTTGGTGCGTTATCCTTGGAGGAAGATGCGCTACACCTTGTTTGGCTATCTAGCCTAGGGTTTGCTTCCAGAGTAATTCTCAGTCAAGGTTAAGGTGCTCGGAGGGTGGCTTCGGCCTATGGTTGGGTGACGAGGGTATTGTCAATGGTAAAACGAGCACACAATATTCTATATTCTAACAGGTACTTGGGGTTTTATTCATGGGTACGATGGCATGTGTTGGCATTCATGCGACACAACTTACCATCACTTCACCCGGATGGTACATCATATTATAGAGTGGCAATACAACAGTAATGGCATTCTTCATCCCACAGTAATTTTGGATATAGGTTGGAAAGTAGTAGTGATTTTTTATCATGTTTTAAGCAACAAGGGTGATGATCCTCTAAAAGGCTCAGCGCTGAAGAATTTGGTGATCCCCCTAGCAATGGTGGTATCCTCTGGTGCATTATGTTCTTATGCACATTATTTCGCCTATAGAGATGTCACATGCCCAAGGATATTCGAGGGGGTTATCGTCGGGGGCATAGAGCCCATCTCGACCCTTCATCCTCCAGCAAAGTTAGTCCAAAGTCAATCAGCCCTCGAGTGATGCTCTCAGCTCAAGTGACTGCCAATGAATTTCGACAACAAATTCCTCCTTGTATCCAGACTGCTCTCGACTCTATGGAAGTCAAGGTCCACCAAGAGCGTATCACAGTGCATGGTTGGGAGATTGATGTAGAGGTTGGAAACTGGGTACTTGACATGGGGACCTCTTGCGCTAAAGACACCAAATTTCTGAAAAACGTCGACTTATACTGGCACATCAAAACATTATTGGGTAAGATTCTACTAGACAACGGGGAGGATAAGGAAGAAATCCTGGAGCGGCTCATCGAGGTTTGTCAATAGCTCCAATATATTCAGGTTCACATTGGGAACTAGGACCATCCCGAGGAAGACCAAAGGCCACCTCCCCTAGGCCTTTGGACTAGGACTACCATGAGAGGGCAAGTGGCATCTTGCCCAACTAGTCTGTTAATGATAGTTTGTTTTAACTCTTTAGGATGCTTTTACTTTACTCTGCAGAATCAAAGTACTTGAATAGTTAGATTTCCATAATGCCTTGTTAGATGTAAAAATTTAATTTCAATCCAGAACTTGATACAAACAATATGGACAGATAGTTTGCTACATTGTTGTTGGTCTAGTTTCCCTAACGACAAGCTAGCAACAAGTGGTAGATGTACATATTTTTTCTTCACTTTTGATAAATAGAATTTATGGCTCGGTTTACTAATAAAAAAATTTATACATGTGTATTGGATATATAGGTAGTAGAAGACATGTGATGTATTCAATAATTTTTTATTTTTTTTTATTAGTTTATAAAAACAATATATTAAACATTTTTATACCATTATTGTTTTATACAACATAAAAGTTTAAATGGTGTTGTCAATGTTTATTGTTTACACTTACAAGTTTAAATGTTGTTGTAGATGTTTGTTGTGTTAGCTTTCAGAGTTACTCTAAAAGTGTTCACATCGTGTTTGGGAGTGCTTCATGTGATATGGTGTGCATGTTGTATGGACAGACACAGTGGACTTGACTTGTTCTTTGATTGTTAGACCTTGTGTGGATGTTTGTGTGACAATCTTCTTTGGAGTTGGGTGACTTTCTTCATTATGCACACATGAAGGGTTGCTTGCTTCCTTGAGCACCCCTTGCTTTGTAAGATGAGCATTGGGCATTCTAGAGAAAGGTCTTGAGCCCTAGATGTCATGGGCATACTCGGTTGCTTATATGGAGGCTTGTACTTAACTTGAGGACACTTGGGTTGAGAGAGTGATCAAGCAGGTGTGGTGGATCCAAAGGAGCATGTGGCTTTGGAGAAGCATTGGAGCCTTGGAGGCATGTGGAGGAGGAGCATTGGACACATCTATTAGAGTACTTGTGCCTTGGAGCCTTGCTTATTGGATGTATTATTCACCTTGGAGCTTGACATGTGTCACTTGGAGAGGTAGCGCTCCACTTGTGAGCCTACTTGTGTAGAGTTAGATTACTTGTAGAGGTTTAGACCCACTTTGTATTGTTGGCCTCCCTTACCTCTCATATAAATAGAAGAATGAGAGAGTCAATTCACATCATCATTGTACTATATTCTTTGTACTTGTCTTGTAGGGAGAAATATGTTAGGTTCATGAGGAAACCCTAGGAGAAGACATGAAGAAGAGAGACGTCTTGATTTTTCTTAGAGAGATTGTTCTTATGAGATGCTAGGGTTTGATTTTGTGAAGAACATGGTGCTAGAGGTGATGATCACACACACATTCATTCGTTACACACTTGTGTTAGGGAAAAATCTGCCTAGTGGAGGCTTTTGCCAATGTTTTTAGTGTTACAAGATTGGGAAAAACTATCAAGAAAACCTCTGCTATTGGTAGCAAAGGTTTTAGTGAATATTTTAGTAGATGTTGACTCTAACTAAAAATTCTAAGCGAGTGAAGGTTATAATAGATGTTGTTTTTCCAGTGCCCTAATATTCGTAAGGCATAGATGTGTACTCATAATTAATATGCACCAGTGCATATTATGTTCTTTTAAGCACCAATGTGTTGAGGGGGTTGGATTCCCAATGCTCAACAATAGGGATTAAACCCAAGGACGAGACCCAATAGACTCTTCCCTGTTTGGTATGGAAAAATCCTCCAAGTTAATGGCTCAACAATTGTTCAATGGGATTTAACAGTTACTTTATTTCTCTTTTGTTTTCTTATTTTTTAGACTTAAACTAATCAAACTAACTAACCTAACTATTCAAAGGGATTTTATGCTTTCTAAAATAACCTATGATGTGATTAGTAGACACATATGTGATTTATAATCCTTTCATAAATAAGTCCTCCAAGGAATATTAACATACACTCCATATCATCAAGTTGAAAGAGATGAAAATTAAAATACTCAAAGTTAATTCCATGAGCATATTTAACAGAAGTCACTGAAAAAGTGAAATTACTAAGAGCAAAAGCAATTCAATCAATGCTGAAAGGTAGCTTATCAGGAATCAAAATTCTTACTAGATAACTAATACATTCACATGACAGAAGAATAATCCATGATCATGGTAAACACACTAAAATTTCTTAATAAACCCAAGTGTCTTTTCTCCAATCAAATTTATCAAAATTTTCCCTCAAATTAATTCTTGGCTTAAAACCTTTTCAAAATTGATTTCAGAGTCAAAAGTCATTCTTCTACCTTTGCGTCTTGCATTTACAGTCTTAATCACAGATTTAAAAATAGTAAAAGGAGAAAATTAAAAGTAAATAAATCATCATGTTTATATTTCTCAGGTGATGTGCTAGTTTCGGTCATTGCATGTTCATGCATCTCAAATACTTTGTTTACTGCTAAATTGACCATTGTATGCTCGATAGTTTCTACATCCATGTTGGGAGTCTAGGTTGTCGCATGTTCGACATCATAGTCAACCCATCGTTGGAATCTCTCCTCCCATAACTGATGTTGAGGGAATACATGGTTATCCATGGGTACACACAAACTTTCTTTCTCCCACCTGAAGCGTTGGGCATATTTCTTGACCTTTGCAATCATGAACTCCATCTTGGCACATGTCCATATTTCCTTTACTAGAATTTTTTGCATATGGCCATGCTCGATTGGTGAAATACCTTTAAGTTTCTCCTCATGCTTTTCGACCACCTTCTCAAAGTCAACCATTACTCGATCGAACAATCGAAAAATATTCAAGCAGACAAAACATCGACAATTTCTTCTTCAACATGGTCTCGTCCAATCAGTGCCACAACTTTGTGCATACATTCCATTCCTTTTCTGATTTATCCTTTGATGTTGACCATACTTCTTTCCAATAATTCAAAGACCTTTGTATCCTAACACATCCTTCTTCAGTAAACACGCCAATGTCATGTTCTTCAACACCACAACCCTTTTGAATTTCCATAATGTAGTCTATTTTTTCATGCATCCTTACATATTTCTCATGCCACTTCAATACCTCCTTATGCTCAATTGACAATTGCAAATTTTCCTCTTGTAACTCTGCCACCTTGGTGACAAAGTTCATACTAACTTGTGCATGCTTGCAATCTTCTTCCCATATATCTTTCTTGAATTTAGCCACTGCATGAGAAGATCCCTAGTAATAATCTCTTGATTTCTCAAGAATTCCAACTATTTCTTCATATTTTCTACCTCGGCTTCATCGACTCTAGCCTTGTCAATGGTAGCATGAGAAATTGCTACCCCTGAAGCGACAAGCTTACTAAGATTTACCTCTTCATGTCAAATAAAGGCTCCTTGATCGTATAGATGACAACAACGTCAACATCAACCCTTTTCCTCTTTTACGTTCTTCTAAAAATGGCTTGCCTCCATCGATTGTAGGTTATAGTTTCCAAATCAACAACTTCTTCGATTGGATCTGGAATTTGTCTATTCCCCCATGACAATACGTTTCGAAAAAATTATGGGGTATGGAACTATTCCATCACAGTCTCCATCCCCTTGTCTATAATGTTTCCTTTCGGTGATTTGTGTGATTGATCAACTTCCTCACGTGCATTGTGTTCAACTATATTTCCTTCAACATTCCCCTGCTCGCGTCTCTCTTCTTTTCCCTTAATCTTAGTTTCATTCTCTTATTTGTCATAGGCACTTTCATCAGTCTTTTTCAAATCAATGACCTCTTTGGGCATACCTATAGGCTATTTCTCATGTTTCTCTCCTTGTGGTTGTTATACATTACTCCATTCAGCTGCAGCCTCTTCCTGCCTATTGCTCCTTATTTCTTCTTCTTGTTTTTTGAGTTGTTCCTTTTCTCTTTGATTGAACAAGTCCTCACATATTTGCTCTACTTCAGTAGCTCTCCTTTTTTCTCTAACTCCCATTGTCAGGCCTTTGCTTCTTGTTGTTTCTTTTGTTTTTGTTCCCTTTGCCTCTATGTAGCCTATTATTCTTGCAATCTTAATTGCTCATCCTGGGTGGCTTTTAACTTGGCTTCTCCTTTCAGTATGAGCTCCTCTATTCTTTGGGCTTCCTCCACCTATTTTCTTGTTTTCTCAACCGTCATCCATCTTTCTAAATCAACCAATTGTTCATTCGAGGACATAGTTTCAAAGATCACAATTTGTGGGTTTCTTTTTCTTTCTAACACCTCTTCCCAATCATTTTCATCATGGAGAAACAATTCATCCTCCCATCTCTCATGACTATATGGCCATGATACCACAACAAGCTCACAATGTTTTGCAAGAAGCCCTTTTGGGTCATGTCTCGTAAACTACCATGGAGGTAAGCAATATTCTAAATGTATGGTCACCTCGTGGTGAGCCTGTTTAGGATCATTAATGAAAAAATGCTCCAACTTGAAACCATATGGTATGGAAATATTCATTTTAACCTCCTTAAAGAGTGAAGCATTAAATCCTTGATATATGATATGATATGTGATTTCCCCAATCACTAGACAGTCAAGTACATACTTTGGCAACAAGTAGGGTGGCCTCGATGCACCAAATATTCTAATGTAAGTATCAATCTCTTGGACATACCAGTTCCCTATGTGATTGATCAACTTTTTTGCATCTACAGACAACCTCGAACACTCTTCACTAAATATAATATAATAAAATCTTGCTAGAAAATGGATACAAATCTTAGAATACCTTTTATTATACTTATGCTCCCATTGAGCTTGAAAATATACTTGAACCAAAGCCTCAAAGATATGCCATCTAAGTCTCAACCTTGGGAACACATTACTGGCACAAATAACATCAAGCAAATAAGAGGCCATGTAGAAAGTAGGGACAATACCAAGATTAAAACTAATTTGTTTAACAAAATGCCTCCCCAATTGAGCATATTTCTCGTCATGGCCACTGTGTGAGTCAATGGAAGCCAAGCATCTAAAAACCTTGAACAATCCTTCTCCCCATACAAAAGACATAATAGTACCATCAAATACATGTATGTTGTTGGACACACCTACCACACTTAGAGGGGGGGTGAATGAGTGTGGGGATGTTTTTCCCAAAACTCCCCTCTTTCACAAAAACTCATCAATTAGCATTCAACATTTATTCATTACCCATTACTGTCATTTATAACCAGTTAGATGTGAGCACATATCAACAACATATATCAACAATATATCATCAACAAGTCATCACCACAATGAACACAAAGAACACAAGATGTATGTACAATTTTCCTTTTATTATGGACTACAATCCTTGGGGTTTATCAACAACAACTGAATAGAGTACAACTCTGTAAGAGCACCTGCTCTATAATGCAAGACTCAGCTTACACCCTCAGCATCAACTGAGATGAGGCAACAATCCTCAATAGATATCAATATGTCAATAGGTACGTGACCTGTCAGTAGTGCAGCCCGCGTGTGCACACGCTCTGGCTCACTACAGCCCGCGTGTGAACATGACCAATGTATAATGTAACAAGCATGTGCTTCTGAGCAACTAGGGTTTTGCTTTGCTTCACATGCTCAGATCCTCTGCAACCTACAATCACTTTCTCTTCTGTCTTCCACTGTCCAAACTGACCCACAACCAGTCACAACTGATCTGAAAATGATAAAGGCTTGTATTCTTGAAAATATTTGCAAGTTTTAATTCAAGTGTTCTTATGCAAATGGATCAATTTGCAAACACAATTTTTATAGAAATTACACATTCAATATGCAGATAATAAGCAACAAATAACAGTGAACAAAAAACACATAACACATCAAATGATAAAGGAGTTCACCCCTCTCTTGGGCTACATCTCGTGGTCCAGCTTCCAATGGATCTTTTATATTATTTTCTCAAAGTGCTAAAATATGTGCTTTACATTGCTCAAAATGCCAAATAGATGGCTCCAATGGCTTCAGAACGTCCAAAAACCCCTAGCTGGGCTTTTTCGGCACCTGATTTAGCCAAAAATTGAAGAAGATAGGCTTCATGGAAGTTCCCCTTCAAACTTGTTGTCTCTGGATCGCCAAATTGCACCTCTGTGTGTCCAACCTAACACACACACTCATTTCCGTGCTAAAACCTAGCACCGGGCGCATAAACGCAAAACTGTGCAAACTGTAGGACGGTTAGGGAACCTAGCCCCTAACTGCCAAACCGTGGACATATGGGTCATATGATCGCACGCATCAAAGATTGGGGTTAAACTCCAAACCATATGGTTAAGCGCCAAGTGTCAGCGCGCGGTTTTAAACTGTTGGCAATGTAAACTCCCGCGCAATAACCGTCGGTCAAATATATTGTTAACATAACCGTGCGTGGTATGGTCACATGGTTATCCACATGTGATTGCAGGCCAACCGTTTGAATTGCGCGCACACGGTGGTGGTTATATGGTAAACCACATATGGCTGGGGGCTGGGGCTTAGCCCCGGCCCGGACCGCACCCCAACCATAACACATTTCAAACTCAAATAATTTTAAAACCATATATATATAATAAGAAACAATGGTGGGTGCACCGGTTGGGCGACCCTTCCCAAGGCTCTTCCCCTGCCCAGAGGTCGAGAGGTCGAGTCCTGTCGACTACAAATATTTTATCCAATGCCCAAGTGACACGTGGCGGCCCGTGCTTGGGCCACGTGTCACCAATCCATTTGCCACCAAGATGCCACGTGTCAAGAAATGATTCGACCATCCAACTGCCAACTATCCGCCAACTCATCCCTGCCACGTCAGCGTACGGCTCTGCACGTCATCGTACGACCCTGCCACGTCAGCATCCGTACAGACTGTACAGTCAGCGCATTTTGTTTTTCCCTGTTTGACGATTTGAACATAACGCGATATCTCACTCATCTGACGTTCGTTTGAACCCGAATGAGTTGCATTGGGTTGGTGATGACGAGGCCTACGCTCCCGTTTGATTTGAAGCGATTCTGAGCACTTTGAATTTTGAGCAAAATTTGATCCCCTGGATCACACCTCCCCATTGGAAAGCTTTTGGACCTCCAAAAGGCAATTTTCAGTCTATCTGAAGATGAGGGTATAGTTCCCTCACCTTTCCAACCTCAATCCACTTGGCTTTGCTTGGATTTGTGCCTTTAAGACCAATTCGAAGATATTACACATTTCCTCATTTTGAAGTTCTCATTCTCCTGTCAAGGATTGTGTCTTCATGCAGTTCTGTAAGATATTCTGGGGAGAAATCATCTATAGAAGGAATCTGAACATGTTCTCCTTGATCATCAATCAAAGGAGGCTCATACAATTTCAAATTCTCAACATTAAAAACTGCATACATTTGCATATAAGGAGGCAAATCCAAATGGAAGGCATTGTTACCAATCTTGTCAAGAATCTTGAAAGGACCATATCTAATTGGTTTCAATTTTTTACCTTCTCCTTTAAGCCTCTCCTTACTAATGTAAAGCC
>ML786406.1:0-58745 GCA_009831015.1 Picea engelmannii | reverse complement strand
ATCTTGTACTTGAACATTTAAGTGGGGTAAAAGGAGGTTGCCCCCTCGAAGAGGCTTATTATCTGAAATTCTCTCTTTTTCAAGGCGTTGAGTACTTTTTCTGAGGATTTTCTATGCTATATTGATATTTGGTTCTTAACATCCCATAATGAGTAAATTCCATGAATTTGGTATCCAACAAGTTTCTTGATGGCTACACTCAAGTTGAGGAAGTTGGTGACCATCCGGAAAAACTATCGGATGAAGAAAACTTTGAACATTCAACTTAGATAGCTATGGTTCTATGGGATGTGCTACCTGGGGTGAATGTATTAGATGAGGATGAAGGAATGATAGAGAGATTAGTAGTACAAACAAGGAGTAAGGGAACCCTCATTCAACATCAACCGATTGCGCCTCAAAGAATCTGGAAGACTTCTTGGAATCCTAACGCTAATAACAAATTGACACATGTATTTGTTAATTTAACCATGGTAGATGGTGCAGAGTCAGAAACCATGGAGTAAAATGTTGTGGAGGATCTCAAGAAAATCAAAGAAAACATTTATATCATGGACTTATGCAAAATTTCATAGCAACATAAGCTCTTATTAAATGCTTTAATTTATGATAAAGCACCACTCTTTGGCCTTGTTAGACTCACAAGAAAAAAAAATGATAACATTATATGAAAAGAAGTGATCAATGCAGCAGTGACTAAAATAAAATCCAAATCTTGAACCACCCCATTTTTGTTGATGTTTGAAATTTTCAACCAAAATGTTCATAATTGTTTGGTCAACTTAGGAGCTTCCTCGAATGTCATGCCATACTTGGTTTGTAAAAATTGAATGCAACCCCAAACAAGTGCTCTACACATATAATAAAATTGGATAGATCTAAGGTAAAAGTGATTGGTGAGTTGAAAGATGTCCTTATTAGGGTATCCTCCAATCCTAAATTCCGTCAAGTTATTAATATAGTAGTGGTTGATATCCTAGAAGCATATGGTTTACTCCTTAGTCGAGATTGATCACAAAATTTGGAAGGTTATTTTTCATTTGATTGGTCTCATCTTTGGCTCCCTTGGAATGGTCAACCTAACAATATTAGAATATGTTTGGAGAGATACATGAGGCATACAGTGATTGAACTTGAGACGATAAATGAACCAACATCTTTAGAATGTCCTATCTTCGAAAATTATGAATTTGACTCTTATTTCAGGAATTTCATCGCTCAAATTTCTAAAATACCTAAAACACAGAGGTCCTAAATTACTTTAAAAGCTTACATTTCTCTTGAAGAATAATAAATCACCAATGTTGTGTTGGATGGAGATGTTATTGCAAACGAGAAAGAAAAAGGAATAGAAAGTTTTGATAAGAACGAAATCAAGTTGGAATGTACATTGGATGTTTGGACTCTATATCCAAAATGGAAATGTTGTTTTCTATATTCAAGTTTGGAATTCAAATGTACGAACAACACTGTCGAATGTGAATCCCTAGTCCAAGGTCAAAAGAAATCCATCAATATTAAGATTGATAAGATTAAAGTATTTGGTGATTTTAAGATTTGAGTAAGACATATTAAGAATGTGATTCATTGAAATTATTTACATCTCAGAAATTATCAATAGGAAGTCCAAAGACTAATTGATCATTTTTCAATATTCAACATCATTGTTTTTCCTAGATCTAAAAACATGGCAGCAGACTCACTAACCATCAGCATTTCTAGATGATCCCCACTACAATATTTCTAAGCCTCCCTATTCACCATTAAAGTTTTATGATCCATATTGGATTATTATATTGTTTTTCATCTATCTTGATCCTTTCAGAGTGGAAAAAATTAGAGGATTCAACCTACAAGACCATTTTAGTGGCAGGTCTGAGTTTGGAAAATTGGGGTTTGGAACCTTCAGTAGCCATTTTGAGGCATTAAATGGTGTATTTTGGGGTTCTAGTGTCTGGAACTTGCACACACCCCCTTCACGATATTCTACACTCGGATACCTTTCCAACAGTGTAGAATGTGCGTCAGTCAAAGTTCATATGCAAAAGTTATGCCTTCTGCAAGTTGACCTATCATGTTGACCGCCATGGTACGAGAGGATGTCACATCACCCTCCATTACTCATGCATATGGGGCTATCCATGTATGTAATTTCAAGAAGATTCTAGAAGGTCCAAAAACCTATCACAATTGAGGGTTGAAGAAGTCATAAACCTACCCTTAGATGGCAATCAGGCTATGTTAAATATTGAGCCATTAGGAGGAGAAGGGGTTCCATTATTTTGCATTGTATCTTGTTCCATAGCTTAGAAAAACATATGAGAGTTGTATTTTGTGAGAATAATAGAGGAGGAGAGATTTTGTAGCAACCATATAGGCTACAGGTCAAAGGAAACTCCACAGACAATTCCTCTTTCTTTGTACTTGCATCATTTCTATACTAGAGAAAAGAGAGTAGAGCAGCCTCACCTTCTAGCTAGGTTTTCTCTTGTATTAGGTTTATCGAGACATATCTTGTGTTTATTTGTGGATAGTGTGTGTATTTATTTATGTTCTCTATTTTTCGCATTTGAACTATTTCATACATTTTTTTTATAAGAAAACTAGTAATCAAGACTTTGAGATCTAAAGGAAAAATAACCTTAATAGTAAATATTTCAGCTATTTATCAAGTCTATTGTGGTGAACTATTCTAGTGGAATATCCATGGAATTTTATAGATCATATTGGCATTAGAGCAAGTATTTATTTTGGGTATTTTTGGGAAGTTGCGGGATCTAGGAATCAGCTTAAAGATAATACATAGAAACACTAGCCATGGGGAATGAGTATGTTTATAACAACCCTCAAGATCCATTAGAAGAGAGATTTGAGAGTTTGGAAGCGCAAGTGTATGATATCAGTCACAACATGAACCTTCTCATGGAAATTCTAGCATGTAAGCTCTGGCCATTTAGAGATGATGGAGGCTCTAACTCATAGATAAGATCAGAGGGTAAATCGGGAGATCAATGAGACTTAGGAAAGGACACGTGGAAAGAATCCAAGAAAGAGAAGTTGAGTTTGAGTGTCGTGAACCCTTCATAGTCCCTATTCAATATGGAATCAAAAGTGGACATAAATCCATACCAAGGTGAGATCAATGCATTAAAACCGAATCATTAGTTGCAAAAACTAGAAGTTTATTTTAGCATTCACCATATAGATGAAGTGTAAAATATTTCATTTTCTAGATTGAAGTTAGAGGGCCATAATTTAAGCTGGTGGGAAATCCATATAGAAATACTTAGGTTGGAGGGTGATCCAATAGTAACTAGGTGGGAGGACTTCAAAACCCTCATCAAGTCCCAATTCTACCCTATCAGGTACATAGAGGACCAATAGATCCAGTGGCTCTACTTCAGACAAAGGCAAGGGAAGAGTGTAAATGAGTACACCACTAAGTTCATAAAGATGGTCAACATCTTGGTATCTCTCCCAAGAACCCAAATGTACACCTCAAGTATCTTGGGGTTTTACACAGTCATCTACGAAAGTAGGTGATGCTCTTCAAGCCAAGGATAATGAATTAGGCGTGTGTATAGGCACAGTACCTAGAAAACATAGGCCTGAAGAAGGGACAACCAAGTGGTTAGAAGCAGAAAGAGCACCATGAAGATTCCAAGGAGGGGAAGAAGAAGTGGAAAGGGGGGGGATCTAAGAAGACAATAGCCACTACACATCAATGAAAAGATCCCAACAACCATTGCAATCATTGCAACATTGATGGTCACACCAAGGGAAAATGTTGGAAACTACACCTAGAGTTGAACCCAAAAACTCACAAGGACAAAAAGAAAAAGAATATTCTAGCTACATATTTGATTAATTGGATTGAAAGTATCTCGGATGTGGATGAAAATATTGTCTGGTCATATGTGCAAAAGGAGGTGAATTTGAGTATCATTCATAACCAGGAAGAGAAGGAGGTGACCAAGCTCTTCCACATCAAGATTTAGGTCAAGAAGACCAAGATAGATTCTCTTTTCAACTTTGGTTCACATGCTAATATCATAGCAACGGATTTGGTCAATAAGGTTGGATTGGAGGTTCACAATCATCCTAGCCCCTATCCATTGGGTTGGGTAAATAAGGATGCAAAGATAAAGGTAAAAAAATAGTACAAGATTAATTTTTTTGTAAGTGTTGATTTTATTGATGAAGGGGAATTGGACGTAGTACCCCTTGTTGTATGTGGATTAGTGATTGGAATCTCCTACATGTATATGAGGGATGCAATATTCATGCAGAGAGCCAACCAGTACCGATTGATCAAGGATGGAAAGTTCTACATCATTAACGCACATAAAGGCAAGTCAAAGATCTCATTGGTAAGTGCCAACCAAGCAAAGAAGTTGATTAGTTCTAGTAAGAATTGTGTTTTTCTTTTCTTAAGATAAAATCAATCTGATGATGAGTCAATGAGAGTGAATAAATCCTTAGAGGGGTGCACTAAAGAGTAGAAACATCAATTGGAGGAGTTTCTACAGGAATACAAAATATTTTTTTAAGGATCCTAAATGGCTACCACCCAAGAGGGATGTGGAGCATGAAATACAGTTATTGCTAGACTCCTCATTGTCGAATATTGGATTGTACAGATAGTCTATACTAGAAGTGAATGAAGTGAAGAAGCAATTGTAGCAGTTTTTGGAGTAGGTTGTGATTCAACCAAGTACCTCACCTTGTGGGTCACCCATCATAATTGTATCCAAGAAGGATGGAACTTAGATAATGTGTATCGATTACAACGCAATGAACAAGACTACATCAAAGAATTGATACCCTCTGCCAAGGATCAATGATCTATTGGACCAACTGTAGCATGCCAAGTACTTCACTAAGATGGATTTGAAATTAGGATATCACCGGGTGCAATTCAAAGAATAAGATACATGGAAGATTGCCTTCAGGACAAGAAAAGGTTTGTATGAGTGGTTGGTTATGCCATTTGTTTTATGCAACACACCGATTACATTTACGAGACTAATGAATTATGTTTTATTCCTTTATCTAGATTCATTTTTTATTGTCTACTTGGATGATATAATGGTTTATAGTGCTACCTAGGAGCATCACATCTCCCATCCTATGCAGATGTTAGAGACTCTGAAGAAGCTCCAGTTGTTGGCCAATCTCAAGAAATGCAAGTTTTCTCAATAGTCTTTAGTGTATTTGGGGTATGTGATCGGTGGAGGGTAGCTCAAGATAGATTCTGAAAAGATGGAAGCCATCGTGAAATGGTCAGTTCCTACAAATTTCACCGAAGTTAGGAATTTTGTTGGGGAAACACAATGCTTGTGGAAGTTCATAGCTTCATTTTTAGTGGTAGTTGCACCACTCCACACCATAACAACCAATGGTAAGATCTTCTAGTGGGGGAAGATTCAGTAGAAGGCCTTTTATGAGCTGAAAAGAAAGATCAATCAAGCACTCATTCTCGCACTACCAAACTTACAAAATCCCTTCAAAGTGGAGATAGATATAAGTGGGTACGCCATGGGATAAATATTGATGCAGGGAGGAAGGCTCGTCTACTATCATTCTGAAGTATTTCATGGGGTGTGTTGGGTGTCCATTTGACCTTCTTAACAACTCTTTTTATCTTCACTCTTACCTATTCACCCCTCACTTTTTGTACATATTCACCTCCCTTGATGGCATAATGTGCATACAATAAGGTATACGTTGTTATTTGAAATCAAATTCTTAGTTTTTCTTATGAATAGTAATTTAAAACCATTTATGTGATTTACCATCTGAAATCAGCAATTACAAGGATTAATGATATTTTAGAGTGATTACAAGAATTGGAGGTTTTAGTATCTTCCCTCAATCTTTAGGAGAAATTCCACTTGGAGTTGTTTCATAGAAGTATAAATACGGAAAATTATCTATTTTTACATCATTCATCATGTGAAGCTCTGAGGTCAATATTTGGTCAACATCACCAATTTGAAAACATTATAGGAAATCTGCAGGCATTACAGGAAATTTGCAGACATTGCAGGAAATATGGAAACGGTTCAGTAATGATAGAATTCAACGCAAGGAATGAGGGAATAGTTGGTCAACAATTTGAGAATCCAGTTCAGAAGATCAAAGAAGATAGTCTCCTTAGCTAATGAAGATCTTATCCACATTCTTTGAAGTTAGTTAGAGATGTAAGGAGATATTTGATTTGGAACATAATTGTATATAATAGAACATAGGGGAATTTGAGGGGGTGAACAAAGATTTTATGAGAAATGTACTTGAATTCTATTGTATTTTTTACTGGAATTTACCTGTTGGATTAATGAAATCAAAATTTTATCATTCTTTCCTTCCATTTGTTATTTATTCTGAGTTTTTAAGGCAACTCACCCAGGAGGGCCCCCCAGTCTGCACTGCATCTTTTGTAAGTGTTATTTAATTATTTTCTTCATTGTGTGATGCATATTGTTTGACTCATCTATATATCATCCAGATTTTCCATTGTGTTAATTTCATATTGTGGTTTCAATTCATGTCTTGTCTTAAAAATATAAAAACATAGAAGTTATTTTCTGAAGAGTGTGAAATAGAGTATAGTTTTTTTTTTTAAGTACAACCACTCTAGATAAAGGCATTTAATGCTCTCAATCAGAATTGGAGAAGGCTTTTATCTTCTAAACCATACATGTGACAATCATTGAAGATGCTTGAACATTACTACTCTGTAATTTTTTGAATTTTCATGTTTATTTAATTGCTTTCACTTCTTGATATATCATATCTCATAAACATGAACATTCTTAAGAATAAAAGTTCAATTAACTAAATGAAGTGAGTATTGCAAGTAGGCGCTTCCTGTTGAAAGGTGATCAATTTGCAAACTGAGTCTTTACCTTGACAGTTAAATCTGAACTGGTTGATTTGTTTGTGAGTCTGGCAGTGTGTTTAGTGTTTGTTAACTTAGGTAATTCCAAAGATGGACTCTACAGATACTATGTTAGTGCCTCATAAGTTTACTTACCTGGATTGATAGAAAATGATGAGGAGCCTAGATTACTAGGAGCAACCCAAAATTTTGGCATCGTTTCCAGGGAGGCACTGGAGGATTTAGTTTTTTGGAATTGCATATGTTTCTTGTGGTGTGTGAAAAAATTTCATTTTTAATTTTTTTGTCTTTTCCTCTTTTATTTTCTTGCATTTAAGAATAATCACACATTTAGGACTAGGAGGAGTGAATGAGGTAAGACAAGAAGTAAGAACATGTGCATTCACCATAGTTAGTGTGCGCGAGTTCTATTCATTTGTGGTTTGTAGGAATAAGTTACGTATACCTAGAGATAGTTAGGGTAGTTTTATTAAAAAGGAATTGGTTTTGTCTATTCCAGAAAAATCAAAAAAATAATAATAATAATAAAATAAAAAAAATAAAAAAAAAACCCTACACAACCACTAATTCAAACATCATCATTATTCACAAAATCATCCACTACTAACTTGGTTACAGGTGTGAACAAGATAAAGGACAACATTTTGTTGAGCAATCTGAAGATTCAAAAAAAAAAAATGAGCCAGAAAGTTGGAACAAAGAGTTTTGGATCTTTTGGGAAGATAGCATGGCAGAAACAAAATATCATGTAGAAGGAGGTGGAGCCAGAAGAGCACCAGATGGCAGGTTATTAGGTGGATATGAAGATCAAGGAGGACATAAAACACCAAATCAATGCAGACAACAAGAAAAATGAGAACGACAAGAAAGGGAATAAGAAGAAGAAAAACAACAAAGACAAGAAGATAGAATAGAAGGTGATAATGATGAAGAAGAGGAAACATAAGTCACTTTTGGATTTTCGATCATTGACACGCCTATAACTCTTGGTAATGTAGTCAGAATGAAAAATATTCCACCTTTTCTCCTACCCAATTTTTACGGTATGTCTACTGATGACCCCGATGCCTTCTTATTTGAATTTGATATTTTATATAGAACTTATGGTTACATTGATGATGCTCATAAACTTCAGTTGTTTCTAGCCACCCTAAAAGGAAGTGCATTAAAGTGGTTTATGGGATTAGGTGAAAATTTTACAGCAAATTGGGAAACCATGAGAAAAAATTTCCTTAAGAATTATCTGTCATACTGCAAGCCACAAAATTCTGAGGATATTTTTAGAATGGCTCAGTATGAGGATGAGCGTTTGGAGGACTATTTAGAACGCTTTTGTATAATTTTCAAAAATCAAAACATAACTCTATAACACTTAAACTTGTCTGCACTGTATTTTTAAAAGGACTTCTAGATGAATATATAGATGTCCTTAATCTTATGGGATCAAGGGATATTTCTTCTTTTCCATTTGATAAAATTTCAAAAAGGTGCAGGAAGTACTCTTGAGGGAAAAGAAAAGCTAGAAAAAGTCAAAGAGATGCTCTTGTAAAAGTGACAAAATATGCAACATCAAGTATTATTAGAGTAGAAATTGGTAATTTTATTGAAAAATTTAAGACAGAACTAATGGGTACATTGACTTCTCAATTTGATGTGTTTAATGTTAATAAAGACAATAAGAAGAAACAACATCCTTAGCCATTTTTTGTTCAACTTGCAGGAAAAAACATCCAAATAATGAGTGTCCACTAAATAGTGTCCAAATCTGTGGAATATGTGCAGTGAACCACGCAATAGAGGATTGTCCTTCGCTGCATGGATTGAAAGCAATATACAAAGCAGATAATGAGGCAACAGAAGCACTCTAAAATATTGCACCCAGGAGACCTTGGAACCCAAAGGCGGGTTTGTTTCAAGACCCTTCTCAACAATTTGTTGTTTTTCCTACTCATGATTCTACACAAACAACTTGGAACACTCAAATTCCATGGCAATCATGGCCTTCCCACCAAAATTTTTCTTATCAACATAATTGAAAAACCAATAACTCTGGTGGTCAATTATACTATAATTTTCCACAATATCAACCATAGTCATCCTATCAACAACAACTTTACCCTCAACCATAATCATTTCCACAATATCCACATGTCCAACAATCATTTCCATCAAACCCGCCACTACCACAACTAACCCAATCCCAACCTTTACGACTTCCTCTGAATAAAAAACCACCACGACCTACTTCAATCCCATCTCAGCCTGTAGCAAACCCAAATAATCAAAAGAACAAAACAGTCTACAATGTTGAATTAAATACTTTCCCCACTTATGTTATCACTCATTTAGTCTTACAGGAATTTCCTATTCAATTACATAAATCAATTTGCGCTCAGGGAGAACAACTAATCCAACATCACCCATAATAATTGAAGAGGAAGTAGAAAATACTATGTTAAATCCAAACAAAAAATTGAAAATTCAGTTAGTCCACGAGGGAAAGATTTAGAACCAAAATCTGCACCCTTTCCTGAGAGACTATTGTTACAAAAACAAGAAAAATTTAAGGTTTTACCTGAAACTGATGTTTTGGAAGAATTGAGAAATATCAGTATCAAAATTCCCCTACTGCAAGCCATTAAGGAGATTCCCATCTTTGCCAAAACAGTGAGGGAAATATGTAATAAAAAGACTGCTAGAAAAAGGAAGGATCCACAAACTATTCAGGTGATTGAACATTTAGCTAGTTTGATAACTACAACTCCAGTTCCTGAAAAGTATGTTGACCCAGGCATACCAATTGTAACAAAATATATTAATAACCTCTCTTTACCAAACACACTCATTGATTTAGATGTTTCTATAAATGTGATGACACTAGAAACCATGAAATTTCTGAACATTGAAAATCTTAGACCGACCCCTACAGTTTTGAAGTTAGCAGATAGATTGAAGATTAAGTCCGAGGGAATACTTGAGGATGCCATTGTTTCATTAGACTCTTGGAATTACTCAGTTGATTTTATGATCTTACAACCAAAAATTGGTCTAGGAGGACATTCACTGATAATGGGTAGGCGTTGGTTAGCAACATATGACACATTCATTGGTTGTCGTAAGGAAAATATGATAATAAAAAATGGTTCTGAGGAAAAGCAAATTCAACACTACCCCCCAGCTAAATCAATCAATGAGTTGGAACAAATCAAATGGATAGAAAACATAGAAACTAATGATGAAATAGTCTGGCCTGTGCTAAATATTTCATAAGCTTTCAATCTCAAAGAAAATACTCAAGAAAATCAACGTAATTATTATCTCAATTATTATGATTTTCTTCTGCATTTTAGGGGGTGGTCGTTACAATCAATCTCGAATTATGAAATTACATCAATATCAAACTCTGAACAAACCTTTAAACAAACATCTAAGCAAAACGTTGTTGCTTTTATACTTGGGCAACATTTTCAGGAAACATGTAGTACATAGAGCTTAAAATTTGTGTTCTACTATGTTTTTCCTGTAAACACTATCACAGATTCCTCTAGTAAAAAAATTAAGTTTTTCGGGGAAAATACCTAAATATTAATGCCAATCTAAGTGATCTACAGGAAAAAATTAATTTCATTAGTTCAAAAACATGTAGATGATTTTGCTTGGGACTATAAAGATGTGAAAGGTATTTCCCCTGATTTTTGCACTCACCATATTTACACTCAGGGAAATCTTAAACCAGTTAGACAACCACATCGACATATGAACCTTGCATTGAAGGATATTGTAAAAGAAGAGTTTAAAAAAAAATTAGATGTAGATTTTATTTATCCAATTTCAAATGATCAAAGGGTTTCCCCCTTGGTTTTCATTCCCAAGAAAAATCTAAAATGGATAGTTTGTGTAGACTATAGGGAACACAATAAAGTTACCCTTAATGACTATTTCCCTTTACCATTCATAGATAAAGTATTGGATACCTTGGATGGGAAGAGATATTTTTCCCTTTTAGATGGCTTCAGTGGTTATAAGCAAATAAGGATATCCCCAGAGGACCAAGACAAGACTACATTTGCTTGTCCTTGGGGAACCTATGCTTACAAGGTTTTACCCTTTGTCCTATGTAATTCTTTTGCCACGTTCCAGAGGGTTGTTTTAGCCATACTTGCAGATCTGATACATGACAGTGTAGAGGTGTTTATGGATGATGTTTCAGTATATGGGTGTTGTTCCTGAGATTACACTCAAGGATTAAAAGAGTAATGTCAAGGAATCATAAATATAGACTTGATTTTGAAGTGTGATTTTTCTTCCGTTAGTTATATAAGATTTAATTCCTCAGATGAAAATAAAGAAAAAACAGGACAGAGGCCATAATTTGTCATCTGAGTCGATTAATAAAATCAGATGGTATGAGGGAAACTTACAAAACTGTTAAACAAAATAAGGCATTAATGTGCGATGAATATTATTTTGTCTACAGTAGAAGAAAATAAAGGAAGCACTCTCGAAAGGATGTAAGATTTAGTTATCCACAAGTTTCGGATTTCGGGAATGCGATGTGCGGGAATGTCTAAAGCGCGAAAATCCGAAATCCGAAATTTTAAAGCCAACTCTCTATAGGCTTGACCTAATTATCATTCAGGCGGCTCCAAAACATTAGGGAAAGAAGAGTTGTTCGATCAGTGGGGATAAAAGATCGATGTTGAATCTTGTGTATTCTTTAAGGATACAAGATAATACAATTTATTATTGAAGTTCGACTCTAAAATAAAGTAAGGAGAAAGAGAATGAAGCTTCAAGCTTATAATTTAAAAAGTGTTCCAACATAGGCTCCATCTAGGGATCGCGTATCCCTACGAGGCGTGGAAGAACTGTAGACCAAGTGCCTTTATTGGGTTAATGAAGTCATCAGTGGATTTCTGGGAAAACACCTTTGAAAAGAGACACGGAAGGATATAAGACTTCGGTCGTAACCCAGGAAACTTTCAAAAACTTGATCATTCACCAACCTCGAGTTTAGGCTATTAAGCTTTCTTTTCTTTGAAATTGATTTTGGGTCTGCTTAAGATAATCAAAATGACTTTAACCAAACTATCATACTTAGGTCGATTTTGTTCACATCAAGGTTTAGTAAACATTAAATAATTTAGTTTGGGGGAGGTCCCCTGTTGGTTTAGAATGTAGATCTTGTCAGAAAGAGAAATAACTACCAGAGAGCATTATATACATGTATAACAGCCTTACAGATATCATAGACATTGCTTCACTGCCAGCAAGCCTGTTCAGTTCCTCGGTGAAGTTATCTACATTTCCCATTGAATTTCCTTTCACCACTTCAATTTTCATTTTTGTTGAGATGAGGGAAATCATTAAAATTAATTTCCTTTCATCATCTTTTTTTGACAGAATGGGGGCAATTGAATTTCGAATTTCCTTTCACCATTCGTCTTGTATTTTAATATTGCATGAAGTGGGGGCAATCAACTTGTATGTTTCATACGCGGGATGATAGTTGTTTATAATTTAGCAACGAAGGTTTATCAACTCACTTTGATTTACTCTGGGCTAATTCTCTACTGACCTTCAAAACACCTTCACCTACAGGGAAGTTATTACGGACAAGTTTTAATTTTCAGGGACTTTCTTTGAGCGAAACTAATCATTTTAAAATATGATAAAGGGGTTAAGGTAATCAATATTAGCCTAGACATACTTTCTTCCAGTTAAAATTAGAGGAATCATAAAATGTTCTCCTATTCTCGTTTTGAAGGTCTAGTTTTTTAGTCTTCCTAAGTCAAGGTGAAATCTGTCTTTCTGTAAAGATTCAAGGTCAGGAAGTGCAAAGAAAGATAAAATAAAAGCTTTCAAATATAGTGTATGGGAACAGACCAAAAATTCAAAGGTTTTAAAAGGGATCCTATTCATACCCAAGCCCGCTTCCTGATTTGTGAGCTTCCTTTATTCCTATTTTATTTTATTCTTATTTTATTTTTATTTGGTTTAAAGACTCAGAGTTTATATTTTCTGATTCTTTTTTTTATTATGTGACCATTCTTACGTGAGTGTAACTTTATCTGGAATCCACAAGATTTATTTTACCATCTTTATTTGAATTAAAATGATCATATAATTTCATACCTCGGATTCTATTAGTATTCTCAAGCAAAAACATTGTAATTATATCACCTGGTTTGTGAGATAACTAATTTTTTTTCTGAAACACGATGTCAGTTTCTAATGCATCTTTATCTCTCGACTATCGGTGATTATTCAATATGCAGAATAAATATAAGAAATGTCAAAATCCTAGCAAAAGAGAAACAATATGCTATATTTGTTTTTATATTTCTATTTTTTCGAAATCAACAAAACTGGTCGTATCTAATGTAAAAGTACAAACTTACCAAAAAGACGGAAAACTATAAATTAAAAAAAGAAAATCAAACTGGTATGTACAACGGTGGTTTGGAATTTCATTACTGCATAAAATGCTTCAGGTAACGCCCATTGATAGGAGCGTTAATGATTTGTCCGTCGAGATTTTCTAACAAGAACGAATTCTTTCCTTCAGAAGCTACGACCCTGAAAGGCCCACACTAGATGTGATCGAATTTTTTGTGTTTTCCAACGTCTTCTTTCCTAGCATCCCACTTCAAAACAAGTTCATTTGGAAGAAATTCTCTATCTTCGGCCTTTTTATCAAATAGGGATTTCATATTATCCTGATATCTCTGGAGTTTCTCATCTACCTTAGCCCTATTTTGTTGGACTTCAATCAACTGGTTCACTCTTCTAGTGACATCATTAGGTTCTTCCTCAGAATCTTTCCATAGCTTCATTACTAGTAGAGCAAGGTTTATGTGAAGTACCACCTATGTACCGTATACCATTTGGAAAGGAGACATTCTGATTGATTTCTTAGTGCCTATCTGATTTGCCCATAAAGTGTATTTCAAATGAACATGCTAGGCTTTCTTATTTTTGGTTAGCACCTTTTTTATTATGGTGATCAAGCTCTTATTCGACAATTCGGCCAATCTATTTTCCTAAGGATAGTAAGTTGTGGAATGTCCTAGTAAAATATTGTACTTTTGACAAAACCTAACCATCACCATGCATTTAAAATCTTGGGCATTATCTGTGACTATCTTCCGAGGATAGCCGAATCTTGATAAAATATTTGCTTCTAAGAAATTTATCACCATTGAGTCTGTAGTGTTTCGTGTCAGAATGGCTTCAACCCATTTAGTAAAATAGTATGTAGCGGTTAGAATCCATTTATGTTGTGCACTCGAATGTGTATGAATCTCTCCAATAAAATTTAGACCCCACTGTTGAAATGGAGCTTATGTCTTGATTGGGGTCAAAGGTAGCACGGGAAGCTTTTGTTTGCCTGAGAATAATTGACAAGAATTACAGGCTCTGACTTTAGTATTCACGTCTGTAAATAACTTCGGCCAATGGTATCCAGCTCTCAGGATCTTATAGGCCATCACCCTCCAAGCGTGATGTCCTCCACACACTCCTTCATGAAACTCATTTATCACATTCACGGTTTCAGATTCTATTAGGCACCTCAGTAAAAATCCCAAGGGGTCTTTCCAATACAGTTGGTTGTCGACGATACAATATTTTACCGCATGCAGCTTTAGTGTTCTTTCCTTGGAAGGAGCCATATCGCTCAAGTGCTTAAGAGTCAAGAGATATGAAACTATGTCGCTATACCAGACAGAGGAGGAAATTTTTTCTTGGATCTCAGTTGTAGGCATAGTAACATCAAATTCGTATATGTCTGGAAAATCTTCGTAATCTTGCAGATGATTTATCTCGAGTGCTCTGAAATTTGATTCAACTAATAGATTAGCCAAGCCTTGACCTTTGACAAGTTTTGTTGGTTTTAGTTCGAGATCAAATTCCTGAATCTTGGCATGCCATCAGCCTCCCCTACCGTCGCTATCAGGTTGAACTAATATATCTTTGACGGAACTGGTGGGTACATAGGCAATTATTTTAGAATGAAGCACGTAGGTCCTAAAATATTTTAGGGCTTTCACCATTGCGTATGCCTATTTTTCCAGTATGTCTTATTTCAACTCTGCATCTCTGAGGCTTTTACTAAAGAAGGCTATTGGTTGTTCGAACCCTTCCTCGTTCTTCTGTAAGAGTACAGCTACAATCGTATGTTTGGATGCGAATGAGAAGATCGAGAATTATTTCATGTAATCAAGACTGGCCAGCATGGGTGCTTCACCTATAACTTTATTGATACGTTCGAAGGACGCTTTAGCTTCAGTTGTCCATTTGACCTTGCTGTCCTTTTTTAGCATATCTGTAATCAACTTCACAATTTCAGCGAAGTTCGGAATAAATCTTCTTAAAAAGTTTATTTTTCCTAAAAAAAAATGGATTTCCTTTCTATTCCTAGGAATATTTATTGTATCTATAGCTTCAACCCTTTTTGGGTCAATTTTAATTCCATCTCTTGATACTATATGGCCCAAGAGTTTACCTTCCTGCATTGCAAAATGAGATTTCTTGGTATTCAGAGACAAACCGAATTTTCGACATTTTTTGAACGTTTGTTTGAGGTGTATCAAGTGCTCTACATCATATTTAGAAAACACGGTTAAATAATCGAGGTAAATGAAAACAAACTTATCTCTTTCGTCGATGAAGGCTATGTCCATTTCTCGTTGGAAAGTAGTTCCTATGTTCATCAAAACAAAAGGCATTTTATCATACATGAAAGTACCCCATGGGGTAGTGAACGTGGTTTTTTCTTTATCGTCCTCGTGGACTGCAATTTGATTTGAACCTAAAAATCCATCAATCATAGACATTTTATTAGCTCCGACCACTTTCTCCAAAACATGATCCATTTTAGGTAGTGGATAAATATTTTTAAGGGATGATATGTTTAAGTTCCTGAAATCCATGCAAAGTCTAATTTCACCGTTTTTCTTCCTGACTGGGACTAAATTGGATACCCACTTGGAATATCTTAGTGGAACAATGATTTTTGCATCCAAGAGCTTCTTTACCTCCCTTTCTATCACATGTAGTAGTATAGGATTTATTTGTCTCAGCTTCTGTCTAAAAGGTTTGATGCCCTGCTTTAAAGGGATCTTATGTTCGATGACAATGGTATCATAAGTTCTCAATTCGTCATAAAACCAAGCGAAGACATATTTGTATTGCTTGAGTAAATTGGCATATTTTCTTTTCATTTCAATTGGAAGGTATTTATATATCTTTACCAGCTTAGGAGTTTCCTTGGTGCCTATATTACAATCTTCAACCTCTTCAGGTTGAGGTTGCAAAGTAGAATTTAAGGGAATATCGTCATGATCGAATAATATTTATAAAGGAATCAGACCTTTTGGGATCTAACTGTTTTTCAGTACTAACATGCGGTGATTAGCGATCTTGTCCTGGAAATCCTGAGGATGTTCACCTTCCTACATGACCCAAGCAGGGTCATTCTGATTTTCCTGATCAATATGTGTTTCAGAAAATTCATCGACCATTTCTAAAAATTGCTTGATCTACTCATCATCTTCAAATACCTACCATTGTTGAACATTATTTGGTATTGAAGGCATGTGCCTCATTTCTATGTGATATTTCAGCGTCAAAACCATTGGTGGCATGAAAGTCGCAGCTGCTTTCGCTAGGGAGTCGGCTTGTTAATTTTATGCCCTGGGAATATGATGAATATTAAATGATGAGAAAAAGTTTTCAATCAGATCCCAGGCGCAGTTCCTGTATGACCTTAACCTTGGATTCTTGGCCTAGTACTACTACCTAATCTATTTTACAATCAATTATGCATCACCGTAAACTATCCGGTTTTCAATTTTCAACTTTCTGGCAACCTCTAATCCTAAGATAAGAGCCTCGTATTCACATACGTTATTAGTATATTCGATGTACCATTGCAATCTATATGAGAAAGGAATAATAAATTCATCATCCGGTGCCACAAACAATACCCCATCTCCTACTCCTTCCCACGACGAAGCACCATCGAAATACATCTTCCAAACTCCTACACTATTTGCATTTTTATTTGTTTTTTCTATTTTTTAGTTTTCTTTTTCTGTACAATTTTCTTTTGTACATTCATCTAAAATATCATTAATCGATAATATACAATTCCCTAAATCTTGATCAACGACATATACTGGATAGTTATTTAGGTTTTGTGGGTCACTTACAGTATATGCCAATCTGGTCTCCCTGTACAGACGGGTGAACTGTCCGCCGAAGATCGAGATCATGGCATAAGTCATATCCAGCTGCAGCAATCCTCCAAGTTTAGAACCCTAAGACCTGGACAATAACATGCCATACTTTGCAGGAACATCAGCAACAACTACATCCATGAGAATACTTTTCACAGGGATTTGTGCAAGATTAACTACTAAATTTTTAATCATACTGAGGCACTTAACTTTTCTTGAATTGAAAGAATACAAATCTCGGTAGGATCTAGTAACCTTGAGGCCCAGTTTTTCCATAATGGCTTTGAGCGTTAAGTTGTGTCGGGCTCCATAATCCAACATACAGTTATGTAGCAAGTGATCATGCACAATCGGCGTGATATAAAAAGGAGCGACGGGATCTTTGGCATTTTCGATATGCCGACCAAACATTATAGCAGGATTATCATCTTCCAAATTAATAGTATCCGCATGAATTTCAGCATCCGAGAAATTTATCATCTTGGGGATTTGTTTTCTGTACATCATATTTTTTTCCAGTTCAACTAGAGGTACCAGAATTTTAATTTTATTGATTTCGCTTTCTAGATTGAAACTTCAAATCGTCTTTTCGGATTCTCTGGATGGGATCTTTGTGTCTCTTTTTTCTGTTCTATTGGTTTGTGTTGCTTTTGTTTCAGTCATCTTCATCTTGGTATCTTGCATCTCAACTGTCTTTGTTTTGGCCGTTAGATTTTCATTGGATGGTTGAGAGGTCTCATTCTTTTTACTTCTCGACAAAATTTTCTTCGGTGGATCAGTTGTAGAAATTTTATCTCTAGGCCTTAAATTATATTTTTGTTGGAGCTCACCCATTATAGAGTCGGTGATTCCTTGATAATCAGATTCCCCCATATTATTTATACTTACCTCGTCTCCAAACAATGGTTCTTGATCTAAATAAATTTTGTAATCTTGTCTAGTCAGGTGAGGTTCTTGGTCATTATCACTGAGGTTGTTTATATCTTCATCAAACCCCTCAAAGTCTTGTGCATCATCACTTTGCATAAAGTTTTATGTTTTAAAAGGAGCTTTGATTTTCTGATCCTCATTTTTTACTAGTCTCTGTTGGGTCTATGGATTGGGATTCCTTTTGAAGTATCTCCTAGCAAAAGGATCAGGCTTAGCCTGGTATAATTCCATTATGGAGATTTTGTTTGATAATTCTTTGATTATTTTTTCCATGTCGTTCATTTTGTCCTCAACGGACTTTCCAGACCTGGAAGTTTCAGCTTTCTCCCTGAAGCGCTTAGTGTCTTTGTTTTTTGTTTCGACCTTCGCTTTCAGTTTACCAGATGCCATCATGTTTGACTCAATTTCTATGGCGTCGGCTCGCATTCTGGTAAGATCGACATATCTCCTTTCTCTCAAAAGCAGGGCAAAGTTTGGCTCGAAAGATCCTGTGAAAGTTACTTTAGCTGCAGTTTGTGAGGGTTTAACTTCTGCTGGAATTTTGTGATAAATTTTATTAAACCTTTCGGTGAAGTCTAAGACTGACTCTGAATTATTTTTCCTCAAAGCCCCAAATTTTGTCAAGTAATACAAGTGATCTTTTCTCTCTCCCCACTGCCTTAAGAAGGCAGTTTCTAGTGCGTCATAAGATGTTATAGATCCTACCAGAAGCCCTCAAAACCAAAGTCTTACTTGACCTTCAAAGGTTTGCACCAAAAGTCTCGAATAAACATCCTCATGCTCAATGTTGAGGATATTAGTGAATTGGTCGAAAAATTTTATGTGTTATGTTGCCATTAAATCTCCCTCTCCTGTGAAATTTGGTAAATTATTCATGTAATTTTCAGGTAGGTCATGAAGGACAGGGGGAAGGACCGGAGGAGCATATCTGGCAGCTACTTTGGCAAATATATCGGGAGGGGGAGGTGGTGGCCCTCGGCCGCCTCCTCCTCCGGCACCACCTCCGATGCTACCTCCTCCAATTGCGGCCATTTGAATGTGAGGGGATGAACTTTGAGAGATGAAAAGGGGGTTTTCATAAACTTGTAGTGGCCCTTCGGCTACTTTAGAATGAGGAGAATGAAGTTTTAAAGACAGATCGGTCGAAAATGAAAAGTCTGAAAAAGGGGAAAAAGGGGAACGAGGACTGGGTTTTTCGGACTTATAGGATATATAGACAGGAGAACCAACAGGAGTTGAATCAGGATACATGATATACTCCTCAGAGTTTCATGGAATAGAAACCTTTACTTTGGGGATCTATGAAATAAAAGCGGGTATCAAAAGGGGTCCTTTACCTTTCTTAGTAGAGGGGGGATTCGAAACGGTCTCAGATTTTATCTCGGGTAAAAGTGGTTTGAGGTTTATAACTTCAGTTTCAGGTTTATTAGTTGATGTATCTCCGAAGTGGATTTGTGTGTAACCTTCTTATGAGGTTGATTGTTCAAGTGGAACCTTAGCATTAGTTTGCATAGCTTTGGGTTGATAAAACTTACTTGTGAATGCAACAGCTTGCTTGGGGCATCCCCTTGGTATCAAAAAAAATTGGGATTGGTTACAGGAGTGGTATGTTGTTCATCAGGGTTCTTCCTGGTATTCTTTCTACCAAATTCCAGCTTATATATATTGGAGTCACCAAGTGAAAGATAAAGCCCTAATATAGTATTCAATCCTTGTTCACTATCAAAGACAAAATATTAACTTGTTATTTCTCCAGGGGAAAAATAACTTTGTATCTTTGTCCCCGGCAATGGTGCCAAAAAGATGTTGTTCCTGAGATTACACTTAAGGCTTAAAAGAGTAATGTCAAGGCATCATAAATATAGAGTTTATTTTGAAGTGTGTTTTTTCTTTCGTTATTTATATAAGATTTAATTCCTCAGATGAAAAAATGAAAGAACAGGACAGAGGTTGTAATTTGTCGTCTGAGTCAATTAATAAAATCATATGGTATGAGGGAAACTTACAAAACTGTTAAACAAAATAATGCATTAACGTGAGATGAATCTTATCTTGTCTACAGTAGAAGAAAATAGAGGATGCACTCTCGAAAGGATGTAAGATTTAGTTATCCACAGGTTTCGGATTTTGGGAATGCGATGTGTGGGAACGTCTAAAGCGCGAAACTCTGAAATTCGAAATCCCGAAGCCAACTCTCTATAGGCTTGACCTAATTATCATTCGGGAGGATCCAAAACATTAGGGAAAGAAGAGTCGTTCGATCAGTGGGGATAAAATATCGACATTGAATCTTGTGTATTCTTTAAGGATAGAAGATAATACAATTTATTATTGGAGTTAGACTCTAATATAAAGTAAGGAGAAAGAGAATGAAGCTTCAAGCTTATAATTTAAAAAGTGTTCCAACAATAGGGATACCTTTGTTGAAGCCTTAGAAAGATTGGATAAATTCTTGAGTAGATGTCGAGAGACAAACCTTGCTTTAAGCAACACAAAATGATTTTAATGTTCATTGAAGGTATTTTCCTTGGCCACCATATATTTGTTAAGTAGATACAACTAAAATAATAGTAATTGTTAATATACCAACACCTTCAACATAGAAAGACGTTTGAAGTTTTTTTGGTCATGCAAGGTACTACAGATGATTCATTAAAAAATTTACTCTGCTTCCAGCTCCTCTATACAAACTATTGGTAAAAGATGTTGAATTTCACTAGAATGATAATTGTCAAGTTGTGTTTACTATGCTTAAAGAAAAACTCTTTACAACTCCAGTATTGAGAGGAACGAACTGGACTTTACCTTTCCAGATATCCATTGATTCTTCTGAAGCAACCATAGGAGTAGTTCTTGGTAAAAAATAAAACCAACAAACATATGTTATTTATTATATCATCAAGAACTTAGCTCCTACAGAACTGAATTATATTGTAACTGAAAAGGAATTCTATGAAATAAATAAATTTCGACACTACATAATGGGTTATGAAATTTTTGTACATACTAACCATTATTCCATATGATACCTAATGAATAAACCGATAACAAATGGGAGGGTGACAAGATGGAAAATTTTACTACAAGAATTTAACATTACTATGTAGATAGACCAGGGAAGGAAAATTTGGTTGCAAATTTCCTTTATCGCATCAAAAAATTTGGTGAGATTGTTCCTGTAGTTGATAGCTTTCCTGATGAGCATATTTTTGCAATTTCTATTAAGACTCCATGGTTCACTAATATAGCTAACTATATATCCACAGGTCAATTTCCACCACACTTTACAACAAAGGAAAAACAATGAGTAATTAAGTTAAGTGCTAAATATTGTTGGATAGGAGGAGATCTCTTTTACACTGGTACAGACTTGATTATCTGAAGATGTGTTCGGGAAGATGAGATATTTTATATCCTCATATCTTGTCATGATTAACCCTATGGTGGTCATTTTTCTGATAAGAGGATAACCTATAAGATCCTTCAATTGGGATATTATTGGCCTTCTATTTTTAAAGATGTGAAGCAGTATGTGAAACAATGTGACAATTGTCAAAGGATGGGTCATCCTACTGCAGTCGATGAGATGCCACTTCTGTAGAAATTTTAATACAAATTATGTATTACCTAGATTCTCCTGATATAACAAGTATATGCCACTGTTAAATACAGAATCACTTCTACTAAAATTCTTGCGGAATTTAAAACACAATCGCCAATTGCAATATCAAGAAGAGAGATCAATCACACATAACACATATGTTTTACCGGGAAAGCATAAAGATAAAAACCCCACTATCATATATTATGTATATATCATGGATCATGAAACAATCTCATACAAAACTCTAATCCAAGATCTCTCAATACAATATACAATCGTCTCACACTGTCATACAAAAATTGGCAAATGCATGTGCCAATTTACTGCCTCCAGACAGCCTGCCTCCTCTACGCAATCCCTGCTAATGGAAAACCCTGCAATGAATGAATCCCTCTTTGATAGGCTGCGCGTTCCTCATGGGCACATCCAATTTGTGTGTGGTTGCATGAGTGCACCCACTAAAGTCACAACTGATAGTCAAACTGTCCCTTTCACCTTCATCTCAACTGGGTCTCCATTGGATCTGACATGCATGTAGTTAACAGTGGTAAATATTCAGTTGCATGTGAGACCACTAATTGTGAATTAATTAATAATTAATTCACTGATCTCTCACTAGTGTAAGTTTAGTTACAACTAGTACAACTGAGCTTAACTCACTTAACTGAGTTAAACTACTTTATAACTCACATAACTACACATATAACTTTGTTACAACTTCCAATCACTCAGTTACAACTAATTCGACTTGCATGTCCCACCAATCAACCTTTGAACTAGAATTTCCTATAGCTAATTGATTTTCCACTTCAGTGAACTATTTCCAAGTGCTCATTGAGAATAGATTAATATGTATTGTCCAACTATTATTAAGGGATAATAATAGACGACATACATCTATAAATAGAATTTTCTCACCATCTATGAATAGACATCATCTATAAATAGAATTTTCTCATCATCTAAAAATAGACTTCCACCTTAAAAAAGCCTAAGGCTCCATCCTAGTGTAGGTGCATCATTTTCACTAGGATCTTCTTGTTGAATCTCAACAACTTCAACCTCAGGTCCTTGTGGAACCTTTCAAGAAGTAGGGCTTAGATTTCATAGGACCTATCAATCCACCTTCCAAGAAAAAAAGGGACATTCTAGTTTGTACATATTATGTAACTAAATGGGCTGAAACGAAATCTTTACCACATGCAACTGAAAAAACTGTAGTAAATTTTTTATTTGAGGATATTTTTGTTAGATTTGGGGTACCTAGAGAACTTTTTACTGACCAAGGGGCACAATTTACATTGAAACTAGTTTATTCTATTGTGCAGGGATACAAGATTAGGCACAGGAAGTCCACACCTTACCATCCACAGGATAATGGCCCGATGGAATTTACAAATAAGGTTCTTGAGAACATTTTGATGAAGACAGTCCATCTTCATAAGACTGATTGGGCAGAAAAGCTTCCAAAATCCTTATGGGCTTACAAGACAACACGGAAAAATGTCATTGGACATACCCCTTATGAGTTGGTCTATGGGAAAAAGGTACTTCTTCCGGTTGAGTTTGAAATAAAAACCTTCAAGATTGCTTCAGAATTGGGATTAAACTTGTCTGAAGCTCAACAACACAGAATTCTACAATTGAAGGAGTTGGATGAGATTCTCCAAGATGCCCTCCAAAATACTACTCTTGTGCAATAATAGTGAGTTATATGGCATGACAAGTTTATCTAGAAGAGGCAATTCAAAGCTGGTGACTGGACCTTGATTTTTTATTCTAAATTTAAAAAATTTAAAGGCAAGTTTACTACTCATTGGTTAGGTCCCTATGAATTCGACAATGTGTTTGGAAATGGTGCAATTAAAATCAAAACTATAGATGGATCAGAAATTTAATTTGTGGTCAATGGCCACCGATTGAAATTCTATCACAAGCTGACGTCAAAAGATGAATTTGTTTCAAATTTTCTTCAGTAGTTTGAAATGGAGGTTCTCAGGGAAGATAATTCTTTTGCTCAGACTTCATCCCGAATATAAAAAAATAAGTTTAGAATGTGAAAACTAGGTGATTGGCTAATAGTGTTCATCACTTTTGTTTCAAATATCTTTACAGTTTGATTTACATGATGATTTGAATAAAGTTAATAACTAATTAACTATGGTACCAACACAACCTTTTACAACATGATCTTTTGAAGAAACCTCAAAAGGAATCAGTTCCTGCAAATAGAAGACAAAAGCATCAGTATTAAGATTTTATCAGTCAAATCATTACATGCATTTCTTGTAATAATAAAAATATTGTAAATGAAGGCAGTTTTATAATGTTCCATTTTCTGTAGCAGTTTACTTTTTTTCACCAAGATTTTATTTTTCTTCAAGTTCTTCCTTGTATTTTCTACAACAATAGTGTTTGGTTTCTTTAGGTTCATCATTTTTTTTTTATCAGTAGTATCTTCAATATTACTTCAGCAACATTATCAATAAAGGTCTTCAAACATTTTCAATAGAAGAAGAAATTACACAGAAATTCCCAGTAATCACAACAAAATTCCAATAATCAAATGAATTCTTGTAAACAAAGAAATGATCAAAGAAATGTTGATTCAAGAAAGTTGCAGTATGTTCGGATTGTAAAGGAGGTATTTATGGTATCTGTAAATTGCATGTAATTGTTTTTCTTTATTATTTATTAGACTAACTAAAGTTTAAATTTCGATACAACTTATGATTTAACGCCATTTGTCATTTTTCCCAATCATTCTCACAGTCCCAACTGTATACTATAATCCATGACCCACGACGGAGATTTCGATCCACGATTTTCTCCATTCCTACCATCTTTCATGATTTCCTTCCACGAATTACCTAACTTCACGCCATAATTATTATCCTACTCCCTAGCCACTTCAAATCATTTTCATGCCATCATTTGCGAATATGTGTTATTATTTCTGAAATTAGCTTAAATTCATATCGCATGTGATGATTACAATGAAGGATAACCCTTCCCTCGTCATAATTAGGGAATCCAAAGAGAATTTCGCAGGTTAAAGGATTTCATATGAGTTTTATTTTGTATCCCACTTCGTGAGTTATGAAACTGAAAAACCCTAATCTAATAGAGGGAGTTGAATTTGGGCACACAATGAGTTCTACAAAGAGGAAGGAAATTGATGGCGTCACTGTTTGTAATTAGCTATGAGCCATGGGGAACATCGGTATTGGATGAATTTACTACTTGTCGGATGCCTTTTCGAAAGTTTGGCCTGCTTCCATTATTTGAGAAATTTCAAAGCCATAATGTGGTTGTCACAAGGGCTTTCACAGAAACATTTGGCAAGAAGACAACTCAAGTAGGAGACATCAAAATCACAGTAACATAGGAAACCCTAATATCCATTACAGGTTTAGAAAATAAAGACGAAAGATGGTTCAAGGCTCAAATATTGAAAGGCAGATGTTGGGTAGAATTCATGGACAAATCATGGTAGGATCTAGATTGGGGAAAAGGCATACCAAGAACATGGTTTTCAAACCCTTAGCATGATGTGGTCTTCTTCATATACAAATGCTTAACCTGCGAAGGGAGGTACAGTCTATATTTCTTTACCATATTCGTCTGAATATAAAAGATAAAAATAAGAGGGTAAATATGTCTTTTTACCTATTAAGAAGCCTTACTAAAATGGACATGGATGTCAGAGAGAACCCACCAAGTAAAGACAGATTCATATACCACAATGCTTTGGTAAAAATACTTGTCTTTCATAAACCGGAGGAATTAAACCAAACATGGTAGCAATTTTTATCACAGAATAATTTTGAGGAGAATGAAACTCTGGTGGAAATCCCTGAAGAAAACAAGAATCTTGTACCAGAGGAAGTGAAATTTTTGGATTCGCCATTCCATCCATATGAAAATAGTGACGATGAGCGGTATACAGGGGTCGATTTTGAAAAATTTGAAAGTTCTAAGAAGAACATTGTGAGTTCTGCAACAAAATCAGCTAGTAAAGCCAAAAAGAGAACCAAGTAAGTAGCAGCACAAATTTCAGATAAGAACATTTGTCCAGAAATAAAGAAAAAGGATAATAAAATAGTCCAGTAAGAATATCCCGGTTATATGGAAGAAGTCCCAGACACAAAGGAAAAATGTTTAAGGAAATCGACTTCCAACCATTTATTCAAAAAACTTGAGAAAATTGGTAAGCAAGCATAACAGTATAAAATAGACCAATATGGTTCAGAGTAGTTGATCAATAAACCCGGGACTAGAAGCCTTATGAAAATTCAAAAACCAGAAGTGGAAATCTAGGAAATTGAAGAAAAATAGATGATGGAAGTAGTTCATGTCCTTAAAAAACTTCCTGACATAGAAGAAATTCCTGAGCAAGTATTCCTCCATGACAATTGGAAAGAAATCCAGCAATTGAAAGAAACCCTTCATGAGCTTGAAGTTTTAAATCGGGTCATTAAGGAAGAAAATGAAAAGTTTAGAATGCAAGGTACTCTGCTAAGAGACAAATATAAAAATCTCAAACAAAGATATAAGGACAAAAAGACAGATTCATAGCTTATAAATGCAACATATACAAAGGCCATTCTGGAAAATGAAAAACTATCTAAACAACTCAAGTAATACAGAGACATGGCAGAGATACCTATGACCATTACTACAACAAAATCAAAGAAGAAGTAAAAAGGCGATCAGGCCCAATTTTGAAATTCTGACCAGTTGTTTTGATTGCACAAGGACGTACAATATCTTCAGTTAAGGGGAGATGTTGGGTGTCCATTTTGACCATATTAATAACTCTTTTTACCTTCAATGTTACCTATTCACCCCTCACTTTTTGTTCATCTTCACCTCCCTTGATGGCATAATGTGCATACAATAAGGTATAAGTTGTTATTTGAAATCAAACTCTTAGTTTGTCTTATGAATAGTAATTTAAAACCATTTATGTGATTTACTGTCTGAAATCATTAATTACAGGGATTAATAATATTTTAGAGTGATCACAGGAATTGGAGGTTTGAGTATCTTCCCTCAATGTTCAGGAAAAAATCCACTTGGATTCATTTCATAGAAGCCTCAAGACGACGGATAATTATCTATTTTTCTATAATTTCATCATGTGAAGCTATGTAGTCAATATTTGGTCAACATCACCAGTTTGTAGGCATTATAGGAAATTAGTAAACATTGCAGGAAATCTGGAAATGGTTCAGTAATGATAGCATTCAATGCAAGGAATGAGGGAACAATTGGTCAACAATTCGAGAATCCAATTCAGAATATTGAAGAAGATAGTCTCCTTAGCTAATGAAGATCTTATCCATATTCTATGAAGTTAGTTAGATATGTAAGGAGATATTCGATTTGGAACAGAATTGTATATAATAGAACATAAGGGAATTTGAGGGGGTGAACAAATATTTTATGAGAATTGTACTCGAATTCTATTATACTGTTTACTGAACTTTACATGTTGGATTAATGAAATGAAACTTTGATCATTCTTTCCTTCCATTTGTTATTTATTTTGAGTTTTTAAGGCAACACTCCCAGGAGGGCCCCCTAGTTTGTGTTGTATCTTTTGTAAGTGTTATTCTAGTATTTTCTTCATTGTGTGATGCATATTGTTTGACTCATCTGTATATCATCGAGATTTTCCATTGTGTTAATTTCATATTGTGGTTTGAATTTATGTCTTGTCTTAAAAATATAAAAACATAGAAGTTATTTTCTGAAGAGTGTGAAACAAATTATAGTTGTTTTTTTGAAGTACAATGAGTCGATCACTCTAGATAAATGCATTTGAAGCTCTCAATCATAATTGAAGAAGGATTATGTATTCTGAACCATACCTGCGACAATCATTGAAGTTGCTTAGACATTACTACTATGCAATTTTCTAAATTTGCATGTTTATTTACTTGCTTTCACTTCTTGATAGATCATATCTCATAAACATGAACATTCCTAAGCATAAAAGTTCAATTAAATAAACAAAGTGAGTATTGCAAGTAGGCACTTCCTAGTGAAAGGTGATCAATTTGCAAACTGAGTCTTTACCTTGACAGTTAAATCTAAACTTGTTGATTGAAGAACTATACCATCTGTTTGTGAGTCTGGCAGTTTTCTTAGTGTTTGTTAACTTAGGTAATTCCAAATATTGACTATGCACATACTGTGTTAGTGCCTCATAATTTTACTTACCTGGGTTGATAGAAAATGTTGAGGATCCTAGATTACTAGGAGCAGCCCAATGGGGTGGTTCTCAACTACCCTACCTACGACAAAGATCTCTATGCCTTGGTACAAGCTGTCAAAAACTGGAAGCACTATCTGATGGGAAAGGAGACCATCATCCACACAGATCACCAGCCACTACAATATTTTCATGCCCAGAGTAAGATACAAGAAACCAAACATTGCAAGTGGATGGGGTTTTTACAACAATTTCATCTATTCATCAAGTATAAGAAGGGTAGCACAAATAAGTTGGCAGGCATGATTTCACAACCACCCACATCCAATATTACAGCTTTAGGAACTCTCATGCACGTGGAGATTTTTACCCATGATGCATACAAAGAGGCATAAGCAGAAGATGAGGACTTCAAGGAGGTGTTTCAACAGTTACAGGGCCAAATTCATATAGAAGAAGGTGATGGCAAGGCTGACTATCATTTCCATAATAGTTTGTTCTACAAGCTCAACAATCTCTGTGTTCCTAAAGTTGAATGATTTCATCTTATCATAGAGGCTCACACCTCCAAGGTTGTAGGACATTTTGGTGTTGGGAAGATAGTTTCCAACTTACATGGGTATGTGTATTGGCCCAGAATAGAAGAATATGTATCATGATAAATTAGACGATGTATACTTTGTTGTACCATCAAGCCCAACAACATGAATCAAGGTCTATACCACCCCTTACACGTACCCACTTGACCTTGAGAAAGAATTTCCATGGATGTTTTGGGAGGTTTACCAACCACACCGAAGGGACATGACTATTTATTTGTGGTAGCTGACAGGTTCAACAAAATGTGCATTCACATGCCTTATAAAAAGACCATCAAGGGATAGGAAGCAACAAACTTGTTCTTTGAACATGTTTGTGTGCACTTTGGGATACCAAGGAGAATCATCTCATATAAGGATACCATATTTCTCAGTGCATTTTGGACTACATCGTGGGAGAAGATGGACACTTAGTTGAAGAGGTCAACAACATTCCATCCATAGAAAGATGGGAAGAAGGAAGTAGTCAACAGGACTTTGGTGCATCTTTTGAGGGGTTACAATTAGCAACATTTGAAGACCTGGGATGAAAATATGGTCTATATACAACACTCTTATAATAGAGCAGTCAATACTTCTACTAGTAAGTCATCTTTTGAAACTTGCTTTGGATATTTTCCACCTTCACCCTTAGATGTTGTATATGGACAACAAGGAGGAGTGAGGGAGGACCTCACAAGAGATGCATTAAAGGCAAAAAAAAATGTTGACAATATTAGGAAGATCTATTTGCAATTACATGAGACACTGAAGAAGTTACAGGAAAATTACAAGGATAGACATGACCAACACATAATAGAGAGAACATTTAGAGTGGGAGATAGAGTATGGTTACAAATGAATAAGGAAACACTACAGGGTCTTGGCAAGAATATCAAGGCTCTGCAATATGTTCCTTTTGAGGTATTGGAAAAGGTGGGAGATCATGCCTACGGACTCAGTATACCCCCATACATGTGCATTTACTCAATAGTGAATGTGGAGAATCTCAAACTCTACGAGCCTTCCATGTTGGATTAGGAGGAGGAGCACGTCCTGCCTTCCATAGAGGATTTAGCACTAGATGCTCAGGCGGAGTTGGAAGAGGACATAGCTTTACATAAGAGGTCCAGAACTATAAGACAGGGGCAACATGACCATTGGCAGATTGGTTTGAAAGGATAACTACTAGGAAAAACAAAGTAGTACTTCATGGAGAAGGTAGAGGAAAAATTTCCTCGCCGCATTTAGTAAGTATTTTGGGGACCAAAAGCCTCCCTAAATGGGAAGGTATGATCAATATTGGATCATTATATTGTTTTTCATCTATCTCGATCCTTTCAGAGTGGAAAAAAATTAGAGGATTCTGCTTGCAGGGCCATTTTAGTGGCAAGTCCCGGTTTGGAAAATTGGGGTCTAGAACCTTCAGGAGCCATTTTGAGGCATTAAACGACTTTTCTTGGGGTTCTAATGTTTGGCAATTGTACACACCCCCTTGAACATGTTCTACACTCTAAGACCTTTCCAACTATGCAAAACGTGTGTCAATCAGAGTTCATATTTTGAAGTTATGCCTCCTGCAAGTTGACCTATTGTGTTAACCACCATGGTACAAGAGGATTCCATGTGACCCCCCATTACTCATGAATATGGGACTAGCCATGTATGTAATTTCAAGAATATTCTAGAAGGTCCAAAACCCTATCACAATTGAGGGTTGAGGAAGTAAAAAACCTACCCTTATATGGCTATCGGGCTACGTTAAATACCGAGCCACTAGGAGGAGAAGGGGTTCCATTCTTTTGCATTGTATCTTGTTCCATAGCTGAGTAAAACATCTGAGAGTGGCATTTTGTGAGCATAACAGAGGAGGAGCTATTTTTTAGCAGCCATACAGGCCACAGGTCAAAGGAAACTCCACAGAGAGTGCCTCTTTCTTTGTACTTGCATCATTTATATACCAAAGAAAAGAGAGCAGAGTAGCCTCACCTTCTAGTTGGGTTTTTGTCCCATATTAGGTTTCTAGTTCATAACTTTTGTTTATTTGTGGATGGTGTGTGTATTTATTTATGTTCTTTATTTTTCACATTTTAACTATTTCATACATTTTTATTTTTTTAAAAGAAACCAGTAATCAAGAGTCTAATCTCGAAATGAAAAATAACCTTAATAGCTAAGAATTCAATTATTTATCAGATCTGTTGTGATGAACTATTCCAATGGAATATCCATGGTAGTTTACAGATCATGCTATCAACCATCTGTACCCAAAAATGTGACAAAGTGAAGATTTTTTGAAGGATATTGATCCGGATTTAGGAGTGGAACGAACTGATTAACAGACTAAATACAATAAACACATAGATACGAAGAATAACTATAAAACTGCAGAACTGAAACAATTGCTCGAATGGTGGTAGTTATCTCTAATAAGATATGTGGCTGCTATGTGCATCCATCTGAGCAGAATGATTACAATGAGGCTCCAGAGGCCTTTTTAACATTACTCATGAATGCCAAAACCCTAGACATCCAAAAACCTAACCCTAGGAGATGAAAAGCCAAAAGTTGTGTGGGCCCCTATGGTTAATTTGGTACCTCAATTTCCTGGGGTCGTAAATTTTTCTTACGACTTATGTTTTAGGTGCATGATAGCCAGTTGGAAAGGTCTTTTCGATAACTATGCATTATGCTGTCAAACTCTGACTTCGTCTATAGTTTGACCGTGGTGAGCCAAAATAACACTGTTTAGGGCCCCAAAACGGCCCTGGAAGTACAAAAAGATGTGCTGACATGAAAACATACAAAATAAGCTAATTGGATTAGGTAGGAGGCCACTAGTATCCACCTGGAAGATGTGTAGGGATTCAGATAACCCCAGAATTGTAGAACCCACAATTACAAAGAAGTACAAAAGAACGTGTTGAACTAAAAAATGTCAAGAGGAGCCAGTTGGAATAGGTGGGTGGCCACCAATATCCATATGGATCAGTACTCCCCCCTTAGAAAGCAATGGTCTTTGTTGCATTGATTTCCCCCATCAGGTGAGGAAACTTCTACTGAATTTGGCCTCGGGTCAGCCACTTTCCTTGGTGGAGGAGTTGCCCTTCCTTGACAACTCGATAAAGTTGGATCCTCTGTTGGTGAGTGTCCTTGACCTGTGTGTCCACTATATGATCAGTGGGTTCTTGTTCCATGTAGTCATGGTTGAGCTATGTTCGTGTTAGTTGTTCTCCGATCTCTGAGGTGTCCAATAATGGTGGAAAATATGGCCGAAGGAGGTCCTCATTGAACACTAGGTGCAAACCAAGGAAGGGTGGAGTGTTGAGCTCAAAAGAATTGCTACCCACAACCTTGGTGATAGTGTAAGGCCCATAGCGAAGTGGGCAGAACTTTTGGTGGGGACCTGTAAGACACTCTTTCTGCAAATGTAACCAGACCTTGTCTCCAACCTAAAACTGGTGTGGTACCCTATGTTGATCATGGCGTTGCTTGTACTTAGCATTGGCTTTATGCAAAATTTCATGGACCTATTTGTGGATGTGTTGAATTCACTCAATGAATCTGGTGGCTTTGTCGGTCTCAAACTAAACATGGGAAGAGTCTATCTGTGTGGTTTCCAGATGCAATGCAACATCAATGGGACCCGATGGTTGGAATCCCAACGCCACCTAAAATGGGCTATGGTCGGTGGAGCTATGGAGAGCCCTGTTGTAACTATGTTGAACATAGGGGAGACTCTCATCCCATGTACACAAATTCTTAGAGTTGTACATGCGCAGGAAGTGCACAATCATCTGATTGAAGAACTTTATTTGGCCGTCTGTTTGGGGGTGGAAAGCAGTGGATTTAGTGAGCTTGGTATTCAACAGTGACCATAGACTTGACCAAAATGTGTTGAGGAACCTGTTGTTCTGGTCGGAGATGATGGTCTGTGGTATCCCAAAATGGACCCACACTTGTTTGAAGAAGAGCTTGGTAGTATCTGTTGTTGTGATTTTCTTTTTACAAGCTATGAGGATGGCCATTTTTGTAAACCGATCAACGACCACAAATACACAATCATTGTCTTGCTTGGTGGACGGAAGGCCAGACATGTAATCCATCGAGATGGATTCCCAAGGCTTCTCAAGGGTAGGAAGAGGGGTGTATAAGCCTTACTTCTTGATGGCTGACTTAGCAATGGCACATGCAGTGCAAGATCTGATATACTTGTTGACGTCCTATCAAAGTTTTGGCCAATAAAAATGTTTTTGTAGAACGACCATAGTTTTCTCCACGTCAAAATGTCTTGTCATCCGTCTGTAGTGGGCTTTCCAAATCATCTTTGCACGCTCGCTTGCAGGAACACAAAGATGGCCCAGATGGCATAACAGTCTATCCTGGATGTGAAAATCGGTGACATTCACACCTATACCCAAGAGCTCATAGGTGTTGGCAAAGTACATATCTTGTTGATAAATTTGGGGCCACTCAGATGCCTCGTGTCCACAGGAATGGAACATAGTGGTGAGTGCAGCCAAGGGAAATCGACTGAGGCAGTCAATGACACGATTTGTGCTCCCTGTCTTATACTTGATGTTGAGATGGAACTGTTGTAGGTAGGTGGACCAATTCTGATGGAAGTCGTTCTGCAACTTCCCCTATGTCTGTATGAACTATAGAGGCTTGTGATTAGTGTGGATGATTGTCTCCTTTCCCATAATGTAATGTTTCCATTGGCGACAGGCTTGTACAATGGAATACATTTACTTGTCATATGTGTGGTATTTCCAGACAATATATGAGAGTGTCTCACTATGGTATGCCACTGGATTACCATGCTGAGTGAGAACTGCGCCTACAACATAGTCAGATGCATCAGTCTCAATCTCAAACGATTGTTGTAGATCAGGCAAGGAGAGTATTGGAGCAGAGCACAAGCAATGCTTTAGATCGTCAAATGCTTGTTGTTGTTCCTTCCCCCACACGAAATTTTCCCTACCACCGCCCTTGGTCACTTGGTTGAGGGCCCATGCAATATGGGAGAATCCCAACATGAACTGTTGATAGAAGTTGGCCAGTCCCAAGAAGCTCTGAAGCTTGGTTAGTGTGATCGGGGCTGGCAAGTCACTGATGACTTGGATCTTAGCTAGATCAACATGTACCCCATGCTCATCAACAATGTAGCCCAAGTATTGGACCATGTTCATGTCAAAGGAGCATTTTTCCAAGTTGGCATATAGCTTGTGATGTTGCATAATGCTCAAAACATGTTGAATATGTCGCATGTGCTCCTCCCAAGTTCTGTTGAAGATGAGGATGTCATCCAAATACACCACCAAAAAATAGTTGGTGAAGGGTCTCAATACATCATCCATCAACCTCATGAAAGTGGTTGGTGCATTTGTTAGGCCAAAGGGCATGACCAACCATTCAAAGAGACCTTCTTTAGATTTGAAAGTTGTCTTCCAGACATTAGTTGGTTCGATGGGAACCTGGTGGTAGCCATACTTTAGGTCAATCTTGCTGAAGAATTTTTCCCCCTTGACTTGGTCAAAAAGGTCATCAATCCTAGGAATTGGGTATCGATTTCTAACTGTGATTTTGTTTAATGCTCTGTAATCAATGTAGAGTCTCCAGGTCCCATACTTCTTCTACACCAGTACAATTGGGCTTTCACAAGGGGAGGATTTGGGTCCGTTGTGCCCCTTTTGAAGAATCTCTTGGATCTGACGCTTGATTTCCTCATTTTCCATCAACAAGCGACGATAGACTGGTCCATTAGGCAGAGGTGCACCGGGGGTTAGATAAATTGGATTCTTGACTTGGTAGTGCGTCGGTACCCCTGTGGGTGAGGAGAAGATGTCTTTGTACTCTTACACAATCCCGCTCACTTGCTTATGCTAAAAAGAGAGGCTTTGTGTAGAGGCCACGGATGTGGTGACGACCTTCTGCTTATTATGATAATGGATCAAAAAGAAGATGAACTTCCTGGTCTGTGAAATGACCTTGCTACATTTCTTAACAGAGATTAAAGAAATAGCGATAGGTGGCGCTACCTCTGGTATCCTGTACAATTGTCTACCCAAAGTAATAATAACACTACAGGGTCTAGACTCATACACATCATGACACTTCCACAAATATGTTTGTCCTAAAAGAAAATGACAAAATTCAAGGGGAGAAATATCACACAATACATCGTCTTTGAAAGGCTTGATGTCGTAGGGTAGACGACATTGTTAGATGATACAAAGATCTCTTCCTTCATGAAGCCAGCCGATGGTGTATGGATGTGGGTGTTGTGTCGTCGACAAGTCCAGCCGCTTGACAACTTCTGTTGAGATCAGCTTCTTCTGACTATCGCTATCGACAATAAAATGAAGTAGAGCCCCCTTTACCCACATTTGTGAGTGAAAGAGGCGTTCCCCTTCCTCTGGTTCTTTTGATTTGCTTGGTTGGACTTTGGTGGTAGCGATAGTGGCACTAGGTTCAACATTGATAATATGCTTCCCTCCTTCTGGATTTGATAAGAAATCAGAATCGGCCTCTGAATCGGAAGCCTTCAGCTCGACCATGAGTGACTGATTGGAGCGACATTCTTCAGTGTTGTGCCAAGGGATTTTATGGTATTCACAACATTTTTCCATGTCCTTCTTTGTCTTCTCATTTCCCTTCTTGTGGTTCGGCTTGGACTAGTTGTCCTGAGAGTTTCCATCTTTTCTTTGTCCCTTGCTATGTGGGTTAGGGCCACCTTTTCCCTGCTTCGGCTGTGAGGAATTTGCAGATCCAAACTCTTGCCTCTTTTGCTTAAATTTCTACTCGATCTTGACAGCATATCCATAAGTCGTACCCAATGAGGCGATGTCCATAAACTCCATTTATATTTGAATGTATATATGAAAACAACTATAGTATTTGAGCACCAAATGTTGCTCAGAGTATTTGATACCCAACTTGGTGCACAGGGTATGGAAGATATTGGTGAAATCTGGTACTTTCTGGTCCCTTTCTTGATGCAGGGTGGTCCATCTGGTGTACTGGTCCTCGTAACTTCCAACATGGTATTATTGTTCTTTAATGGAATCTTGGAAGGAATTCCATGTAGGGGAAACCACGAATATTGCATATTCCTCTATGGCCCTTTGCTCAGAGTAAGTGTCCCACCAATCCTTAACATGGGGGACGACCTTGAGGAGTGCAAAAGTAATCATTTCCTTATTAGAAAAATTGTGGACCGAAAAATACCCTTCGAGCAGATTCAAGCATTTATCTACAACATTTGCATCTATCAATCCTTCAAATAATGGAATATCAAAATTTGCTTGTACCTTGAAGGGGGTTGCATGGCTGCTTGATGAAGATGCTTCTCCTGTGGGCAGTCGTCGAAGGATCTGCACAAATTTGTCCATCATTTCGTTCCTTTATCGCGTAAGGGTTTCCTCGAGCAACATTTTAAAAGGATCTCATGCTCCATCATCTTTCTTTTTGTCTCTCGTGGGTTTTTGTCGAGCTCAATGCGACCGATCTTGCAATGGCTCGATTAGTTTGAGTCCCAACTTCTTGTACCCAGATCTTATCGGGGACATGCACGAAGAAAAATAAATGAAGAGCATACTTTTATGATACCATTGATCCGGATTTAAGAGTAGAATGAACTGATTCACAGACTGAATACAATAAACATTGAGATATGAAGAACAACACAAATATCCAGTGAACAATATGTTCTATTGAATAAATGAAATAGGTTGAAACTGTAAAACTGCAGGACTAAAACACTTGCTCGAATGGTGGTAGCTATCTCTGAGAAGAGATGTGGCTTCTATGCACATCCGTCTGAGTAGAATGATTACAATGAGGCTCCAAATACATTTTTAACATTACTCATGAATGCCAAAACCCTAGACATTCCAAAACCTAACCCTAGGAGATGAAACGCCAAAAGTTATGTGGGCCCCTATGGGTAAGTTGTTACCTCAATTTCCCAGGGTAGTAAATTTTGCATACGACCTTTGTTTTAGGCGCGTGATAGCCCGTTGGAAAGGTCTTTTCCAGAACTACGCATTACACTGTCAAACTCTAACTCAATCTACAATTTGACTGTGGCAAGCCAAAAAAAACTGTTTAGGGCCCCAAAACGTCCCTCGAAGTACAAAAAGATGTGTTGACATGAAAACATACAAAATAAGCCATTTGGATTAGGTGGGAGGCCACTGGTATCCACCTGAAAGATGTGTAGGGATTCAGATAGCCCCAAAAGTGTAGAACCCATAATTACAAAGAAGTACAGAAGAACATGCCGAACTAAAAACTGTTAAGAGGAGCCAGTTGGAATAGGTGGGTGGCCACCAATATCCACCTGGTTCAGAGATGAATAGATCCTTGAATTCCTGACTAACGAGGAAACTTTCAGGGACCCTGCCATAGAAGATGATGATTTTTTGGAAGCTTCTAAAGAGGGAGAGATAGAGGAGGAAATTGCAAATATGCATACCATGCCTAAGGGTGTTGTAAACCTTGAAACTTATTTGACCTGCATAGTCAATTCAAGGGATCACCAAATGTAAAAACTGGTAATTCAAGTTTAGGACATGATATTATCAATTTGAGCACCATAGAATATCCAAAAAAAATTAATTTTGGGAGAGGATGATATGAACAAGAAAAAAGAACATACCAAGTTGTGTAAATCATATCATGGTGTGTTTTCTTGGTCATATGATGATCTTAAGACATGTGACACATGAATCATTCTGCACACGATTCCGATGAAAAATGAAACTAAACCATTCTAACAAAAGTTACATTGAGTTCACCCTTCTCTTGAGCCTCAAATTCAAAAGGAATTGAAAAAATTGTTAGATGCTGGGATTATTTTCTAGGTCAGACATTCTACTTGGGTTTCTAACCTTGTTCCTGTAAGAAAGAAAACTAGAGAAATTTTCTTATGTGTTGATTTCAAGAATTTGAACAAAGCCTCACAAGAGGGTAACTTTTCAGTCCCACCAATGGAACAACTCCTATAGACCGTATCAAGGTCTTCGATGTTTTCTCTTATGGATGGGTTCTTTGGGTATAACCAAATTCTAGCAGTTGAGGAAGATAGGCTCAAAACCACATTTTGCACTAAATCGGTAACCTTCGCTTATAAACAAATTCCTTTCGGCCTAATCAATGCTAGGGCTAATTTTCAACGAGTAATGGATGTCACATTTTGTGGACTAATTAATAAAAGTGTTGTTTTTTATATAGATGTCACTGTTTATTCAAATAATAGAGCTAATCATGTTTCCCATATTACTGAGATCTTCGAAAGATGTAGGAAGTATGGAATCCCCCTCAACCCCCAAAAAAGAATTTTTGGAGTTGCTGAGGGGAAATTACCAGGTCACATTATACCTAGGGAAGGAATTACCATAGACTCTAAAGGTGTGAAGGTGATATCTCACTTTCCTTTGTCTCACAATAAGAAATCAATGCATTCATTTTTGGGCAAAATAATCTTTGTTAGAAAATTGATACCAGATTTTGTTGAAACTATTAAACCTCTGCAAAAGATTATCAGAAAGGACGTTGACTTTAAATGGAACCAGAAAGAGAAAGAAGATTTTGACAAGATTAAGGTTGTTATATCTAATGCACCTATGTTATGAAATCATGCTTTTTCTCATGATTTTCTTCTCTATACTTTCATGTCTGATCATTCTCTAGCTATTGTGTTAACACAAAAGGTTGCAGGAGGAAATGAAGCATCGATCTTGTTCATGAGTACAAATTTGAAAGGAGATGAGTTAAGCTACCCTTCCATAGACAAACAAGCCTTTGTGGTGTTCAAAGTTGTCAAACATTTTAGGTCATACATTCTAAAGAATCATACTAAGGTAATAGTTCCTCATCCCACGGTTCAGGCATTGTTTACACAACAAGAACTGGGAGAGCACAAGGGAAATTAGATAACTTCTATTCAAAATTTTGAAAACATGTTGATATTGTTATAGGCCAAGGGTTGTGCAAGTTAGTGGCATAATCACACAATGCTTTGGTTAAAGAAGAAGGATGGGACAATGAGTTGTTTGTGTGCTCCAACGATGTTCTTTTTATACCAACTAGGGGTGATTTAAGGTATTCAGATATGATGTACTTCTTACACCATGGATCGTTCCCTAATCATATGAATTCTTGGGAGAGAAGGGATTTACGATTAAAATGTGCCTAGTATCAATTGCTTAACAACATTATGTTCTGAAAAAAAAAAACTATGAGGGAGTGTTGTTGAGGTGCTTATAAAAGGAAGATGTTGAGAGAGTGTTAAAGGATCTCCATGATGGACCAGTTGGTGGTCATTTCATCGGTGAGACTATTGTCTATAAGGTCTTGAGAGTTGGATATTATTGGCCTACTTTGTTTTGGGGTGCACACCCTTATGCTAGAAAATGTAAAACTAGTTAGCTAAGAGTGGGAAGGGGAAATAAAGCATCAATAACCTTACAACCAGTGACAATTAGTTGACCTTTTGAACAATGGAGTATAGATATAATCAATGAAATAATTCCTCATTCATCTAAACAGCAAAAATACATCCTCACTACAACATATTACTTTAGCAACTAGTTTGAAGTTGTCCCCTTGACACAAGTAAATGAAAAGGTAGTAATCCAATTTCTAGAGCAACATTTGATTACCAGGTTTGGGGTCCCTTCAGTCATTGTTTTTTATAATGTTGCATATTTTTATTCTATATTGTTGTCTGAATTTGCATTAGATAAATGGATTATTTTGAGATATTCTACTAATTACTACTTGAAAGGCAACGAAGTAGCATAGTTAACTAACAAGAATCTAATTTGAATCTTGAAAAAAACTGTAACAAATAATCACAGGAATTGGCACAATGCTCTATCAAATGCTCTTTGGGTTGATCAGGTTAATCATAAGGAAGACTTGGGTACTTCCCCATATCATCTGGTATATGGCCAAGAGGTAATCCTTCCTACCAATATATATTTACCATCTCTCCAATTATCTCAAGCCTCAAGGGGGCAATCTTTTTATGTTTTACAAAATAGGATTGACACATTATTGATGGTTAAAGAATAGAGGGAGAAGACTATACAAAAAATTGTATCACACCAACAAATAATAAAGTGATGATTTGATAAACTCAAAGCTGGTAATAAGAAATTTGAAGTAGGTGATTTGGTCCAAAAAGGGGATAGAGTCAATGAACCCAAAGGTAAACATACAAAGTTTCAACACTTATGGCTAGGGCCTTATCAAATTGTTGAAAATATTGGGATTGGCACTTATCTTTTATAAAACCTAGAAGGGGGAGTTGATTCTCTCCCAATCAATGGCCAGATCCTTAAAATATATTTATCTATCTATCTATCTATCTATGTGTGTGTGGAGGGGGGGAGGGGTATATAATATGTGTGTGTGTGTGTGTGTGTGTGTGTGTGTGTGTGTACAACATGATTGGGCTTAATGGTTAAGAATATGTGTTTCCTCCTTGGAGGTCACATATTCAAATCTACAGGGGGGCAGGGTATGTATACCTTTGTAGACTTTAGCAGTCAAATCACTGTGGAGGGGATCCCTTGTCCCACAAACAAAGGGGCTCATATACCAATTTGGTGGTTGTCTTGGTCGTGACCTTAAAATTAGATTGTGTGTGTGTGTGTGTACATACATACATATACATATACAAATATAAGTAAATAATTTATTTTGGGGTATTGAATGCTCAACTTATAGTAAAATTGGCATTTAACTCTTTGTTATATACTTTATTTTTTGGGTTGGTATCTCAAAATCAATGGAAAGAGCAATTAGAGTTTCAGGAGGTAGTTATAGATCCTTTCGTTTGGAATTCAAAAGAAACAATACATATTCATGGTGGTGGTAATGGTTGCAGTCTAATATAATTGAGACGAGCAAGTTAAACTCTAAGAAATCACAATCTGAGTGATGGAAGGAGACTAAGAAGTGCATGGCTTCAAGAAACGGGTAAGTATCCAAAACGCCTAATCGTCCGATTCATTTATTCATTAACAGATATCATCCTCTGCGTGACAAAGTTGTTCCACTAGAACTCCTCTAAATATTCAATCTATGTAAAAATAAAATAAAATAAAGTAAGAGAGATCAATTATAGTGGAATAGTTGTTACTGACGACATGCAAATAACTTTGTTAGGGCTATGGACACTCACTGGTAGCAGAGCAAGGTCTATGATGTCGAGGTGACTTTTTCAAGGCTATGGACGCCCGTTAGCAGCAGAGCAACACCAGAAGAATGATAAGGTAATTTAGTGACTTCAAAAATAAAACTCGAATAATGAAAAACCATGCATGTTTTGGGCTCTTTTCAAAAACCCGCCACATTGATTCATACCAGTGAGTAATTGTACTTGATGAATGACCAATATCCCATGAAAGAATTGAAAATATGCTTTGAATCTCATACGAAAGAATCTATAAGTAGTTTCGGGTACTCATTGCATTCAAAGTTGATTTTCCTAGAATGGTTTCGATTTCGATCAAAAGTATACAAATATGTTGAATTTGTCAGGTGAATCACCTTTTGTTGAGTGCACAACACACCCTAAATTTCTAAAATTTTGGGTACCACTTTAATGCTATTTTTTGGACTAATTATTGATGTTTCGGTTTGTTTGAATGCTATGTTTTGATGCACGAGCTTTTAATGCATTCATATAGGTTCAAGAAAGAGCTAGAAACATAAATTAAAGGAAAGAGATCCTATAACTTCGGAACTTTCGATAGTGTTAGGAAAACAAACAAGGCACTTGATATCCTTTTTCTCAAACATAGTTAAAGGGTATTTTTGCAGCAATGGCGAAGTAAAAGGGGCAATGCGCCAAAGGGTTAGGTTCATATGGGTCGGGGAAAACGAGACTCGCCGAGATAAAACACACCAAAGGAAAATATTTCAACTTGTCGAAACTAGTTTTCATGAACGCTTCAAGGACTTAGTCGAATATGCCAAAAACACGAACTTTCAAGCGCTCACCGAAAAACAAACTTAGCAAACCAACGGAAATGCATTTGGACAAGTTTGTCGAAACACATTTCATCGAGAGAAAGGAAGAGTGATCGTCGAGCGATAAGAGGGGAATTCTGTCATTCAAGAAACGTTAAAAAGGGAATGTCGAAGAACATTGAAGTAGTTTCGTTGAAGCATGAGAATGGACGAAAGAAGGAACTATTGAAGGAAAATAAAATATAAATCGATCGACAATACATCACATGTGTCAACAATTAATAGGCAATCACATCGCAATAGGCAATCACATCGCGGATTTGGCCATTACACTATCCAATCAACAATGATGATAGGTCATGATGGAGACATAATTTTGCATGGGGTGAAATCCATTAAATTTTATTCGAATCTAGTTAATTAGATAATCTATTAAGTTGAATGAAACTATAATATTCATAAATATAATAAATATAATAATAAATAATATATTAGATAATAACTATAATATAAATATAATAATGCATGATAATAAATACATAGTACAACTTTTTTATATTTAGATGTGGTGATTGGTGAAATTTATTGATTATGTAATTAATTCTATATATTGAAAGACGTGAAGGGAGCAATAACACTTCAATTCTATCAACCAATTAGAAATGACAAACACAAATATTTTTATTATATCCAAAAATATATATTTGTTTTCCTATATTAAATATTACATTGCATACACAAATTTATGGTAAAAGGCAAATTAATGTCACATCAAAAGCAAACTCATTGCTATAGTCCCATCGGAGGGACTAATAACACGAATGAGAGTGAAACTCCCTATTTTAATATAAGTGTTTATGTTTTGTCAAGCATTGTGTTGTAAGGAAACAATGTAGTTTGTTGGGTTTAGGAGCAAGAGCATTACTTGCATGCACAATGAAAGCTTTTGAATACTAACTACAATTAAAGTTTTCTTTTGTTCTATAATTTGTCACTGATTACTATCTGCAATACTCGTAAAATTCCTCTAAGGAAGATGCCAGTAAAGATCACAATTAACATGCCTATGGCGATATCAAAAGGAACATGTGAAGGCTCATTGAGCAAACCCGTCGAGTTTGATGACATAGTTGATGATTATGTTCCGGTCATCCATATTCCAACTAGAAAAGAGCCTATATTGTGGCTAGTTTTCAAAGACACTTAGGCCAATACCAACTCAATAGTGCTTTTACCAGGATGGAACAACTTGTTCTTGAAGTTTAAAGATGAAGATTATCTAGGTACCATTCTTTAGACCTAGCGGTCAGGGAAGTGGATGACAAAGTTTTCATTAATATCTAGACGTCTTAACTACACTTTGTCACTATTACAACGTCGATTTTTCCTTGTTCAGAAGCCATAGAATCAATTATTGACCAGTCTATCATGGATAGAGATATGTTCGTTGATGCTCTAGGCAATTGTATTGGTTCTTTTCTGCCAAAGAAATTCAATGCATACTATAAATTCCAGATACTTGAGGCTTCATTAGACACTGCTTTTGTTAATAAATTCTATGATAACAACAACATTGGGAAAATCCTATCTTGGTAGTGGAAGGAGGACAATAAATTTTTCATTAGGACTAGTGTTTTGTATCCCATCACTAATCTTTAGGAACCATACATGTATCTGATGGTACTATTATGTCTTTTGTATGGGGAGAAGGATTGTTCAAGGTTTTTAGATGCTTGGCTTCCATTGACTCACACAGTGGCCATGACGAGAAATATGCTCAATTGGGGAGGCATTTTGTTAAAGAAATTAGTTTTAATCGTCGAACGGGTCCACCAGGTGAAGCAAATTCTTGGTATTGTCCCTACTTTCTACATGGCCTCTTATTTGCTTGATGTTATTTGTGCCAGCAATGTGTTCCCAAGGTTGAGACTTAGATGGCATATCTCTGAGGCTTTGGTTCAATTATACTTTCAAGCTTAATGGGAGCATAGGTATAATCAAAGGTATTCTAAGATTTGTAACCATTTTCTAGCAAGATTTTATTATATTATATTTAGTGAAGAGTGTTTGAGGCTGCTTGTAGATGCAAAAAAGTTGATCAATCACATAGGGAACTGGTATGTCCAAGAGATTTATACTTACATTAGAATCTTTGGTGCATCGAGGCCACCCTACTTGTTGCCAAAGTATGTACTTGACTGTCTAGTGATTGGGGAAATCACATATCATACCATATATCAAGGATTTAATACTTCACTCTTTAAGGAGGTTAAAATGAAGATTTCCATACCATATGGTTTCAAGTTGGACCATTTTTTCATTAATGATCCTAAACAGGCTCGCCATGAGGCGACCATACATTTAGAATATTGCTTACCTCCATGGTAGTTTACGAGACATGACCCGAAAGGGCTTCTTGCAAAACATTGCGTGCTTGTTGTGGTATCATGGCCGTATAGTCATGAGAGATGGGAGGACAAATTGTTTCTCCATGATGAAAATGATTGGGAAGAGGTGTTAGAAAGAAAAAGAAACCCACAAATTGTGATCTTTGAAACTATGTGACGCAACACGCATACGCTTCCCACACCCATAGGTCGGAAGGTCTGCGCGTGCACAGGATCTTCTCTTCTCTACTGGCTCGAAGAACTCCAACGGTCCTTCTATTCCCCTGTCGGGAAATCTGCACCCACAACAATCCTCGTGGGATCCCCCCTTTACAATCGGGAGATCGGACTTCGCGAGGTCAATGGTCAGGTGTTGGACTCTCGAATCCCCGAAACCTGACAACCAGTCAACGCTAACTATTTCCTATCGGGGTTTTCCCTATCGCGATTTCAGCATTCGGGATGTCGAACCACTCGTATCCCCGACTCCCGATGCCTGATACGCCGAACTCTGACACACACGTGAGGTTGACTATTCAACGGCCCGTCACCTCTATCGGGATTTCGGACTTCGCGGTATTGCGAATCCTGATGCGTATGTTTCGTGACTTCTCGCTGCGAAACCCTGATAAGGCGTGCCACCTGTCCACCTACCGACTCCTGTGGTCCCACGCTATTATCTTAGTCGTCAGGATATCGCGTTTCACGATTTCGCGATTCCTGTTGAAATGTTTCGGAGTTTCAACCCACGAAACCCCGATATACGAAACCACGTGTAAATCTGACGGCCCTTGTGACTCGGATCTATGGTCCTATCCCTCCTGAGCTTAGAACCTTTTGGGAATACACACTGTATCTCCCCTGCTCCTTTCATGAGATCTGACGGCTCACGGAGATTCGTGAATCCTCCTCAGAGAACTTCGACCGTCCGTTCCTCCTGATGAAATCTGCGAAATGATGAATTTTCCTCCGCGGAACTCATCCACCTACATGCAAAGCTTGCGACGCCTTCCAAATTCTTCTAGTCGCGACTTCCCTTGTGTTGTTCTACAACAATTTCGAAGGCCTTATCCTTCCTGAGCTTTCTTATAATCCCTGAGCCTTTAGAAAAGACACTTGCACGCACTCCTTGTGGCAACCTTCAAACACTTCAAGTGCTTGAATCCTTTCGACTCTGCGCACACCTGCAGCAGCAGTCCTTCAACTCTTGCTTGGGTTCGCAACCCTGAACTTCACTCGGCCTGCGCACTCCTTGCACGACTCCTGTGCTCAATTGCACTCCTGCGGAGATGAGAACAAAAGATATCTCTATCTGAACCCTTTTTCAACGCACTCCTTGCGGACACTTCAACTGCACTCCTTGCAGGAAATCTCGCTCAGATAGAGAAACAATTGAAACTCATTCTTACTTCCTTTCAGACTTCAAACTCAACCATGAAATCATATACACAGCACATAAAGCAAATGTATAACAGGAAGCAAACATCAAATGAGCATATCATTCAGCATCAATACACAGAGAACAAACACAAAACCATGAATTTGAATCAAACTCTTCTATTAATTCAAATATCTATACATGGGTGCTCTTACACAACTCTCTGCATGCTCTTGCTCCAATGCTTCTTCTCCAATCATGTTACAATACACAATGAGGGTGTCTATATCCCGTTTCCCTCTTGCGCTCTCAAACAGTCTAACCTATAATTAAATTCTATCTACCTGCATTAACTACTTTAAATGCCTTCTACCTACTAAGGACGAGAGCAATCGCTCAAGGTACGTTTACATTATACAAGTGTGCTTCTTCTTTAATGACTTCATTTAATATTACGCAACAACTTCAAGGAAATTTCAAAATTTGTGCTGGCGCTTGTCCAGCTGTCTTTTGCTTCCGCGCTGGCTTGCTTGATGTTGGTGATGCTCCTGCATCATACTCCCTCGCTTGAAAATTTTCATGGGCTCCTGTCCATGAGCTCCTGCACGGTCTGTCCATGCTTCTGTATCTCTTCTTCGCTCTCCCAGCTGGCATCTTCAACTGGATGGCCTTTCCACTTGACTAGATACTCAAAGTACTGCTTTCGCCTAGTCCTTTTACTCATTCTCTTATCCAGTATGCGCTCCATCTGTGGCATCTCTGCAACTGGCATCTGCTTTTGCCACTGAACCTCTGACTGTTCATCACTGGTTCCTGCTTCCTTATCTTTGTATGGGTACAAATCTGAGACATTGAATATCGGAGAAATTCCGATCCCATCGAGTAATTCAATCTCATAAGCATTTGCCCCAAGTTTCTTCGAGACCTTACATGGTCCGATTTTCTTCATCTTCAGTTTATTGTATGTCCCTCTCGGGAACCTTTCCTTTCGCAAATGTGCCAGAACCAAGTCACCAACTTCAAACTGAAGTCGTCTTCTGTGTTGATCTGCTCTGTGTTTATACTCTTGGCTTGAATTCTGCAATCGCTCCTTCACCTGGCTGTGAAGTTCCTTCGTCGCCTCTGCGAATTCTTCTGCACTAGCGCTCCTAGTCGTAGTCTGTTCTGAATCCCTCAATTCATAAATTCCTCTCGACTGCATGCCATAGACAACCTGAAATGGACTCTGCCCTGTGCTCCTGTTAACTGAGTCATTATATGCAAACTCTGCCTGTGGTAATATGGTGTCCCACTGGCTGTGGTGTTCTATCACCAAGCTTCTCAGCAAGTCTCCCAGACTTATGTTTACCACTTCCGTATGTCCATCCGTCTGAGGATGATAAGCCGAACTAAATGCCAAGTTAGTTCCCATCTTCTTCCATAAGGTCCTCCAAAAATTCCCTATGAATTTCGTATCTCGATCCGAAACTATACTCCTCGGCAAACCATGAAGTCGAATGACCTCTTTGAAATACAGGTTTGCAATGTAAGTTGCATCGCTGGTCTTCTGACATGGAATGAAGTGTGCCATTTTGGAAAATCTATCCACCACCACAAAGATTGAGTCACAACCTCTTTGTGTTCTTGGCAACCCCAATACAAAATCCATGTTAATCGCATCCCACAGCCTCTCTGGTATGGACAATGGTTGATAAAACCCTGCATTCTGCTTCCTTCCCTTCGAATGCTGGAAAATTCTGCACCTGTCTACAAATATCTTGACATCTGCTCACATTCCTGGCCAAAAATATGACTCATTCAACTTTGCAAATGTCTTATCGTGACCAAAATTTCCTGCCAATCCTCCACTGTGTTTCTCCTTCAACAAGTTCTCCCTCATGGAGCATTTTGGAATACACAGTTGATTACCTCTAAACAGTAATCCTTCCTGGATCATGTATCCTGTCCATTGGCTTCTGTCTCTGAGAACTGGATTCTCAGTTGCTTCATATGCCTCTTTAAAATCTGGATCTTCGGCGTACATGTCCCTAAGATCATCAAAACCCAATGTTTTGACTCGAAACTCCTGCAACAACAAACACTTCCTACTCAAAGCATCAGCCACTTTGTTAGCAGTACCAGAAATATGTTTAATCACAAAAGTGAAATTTTTCATATACTCAACCCATTTGGCATGTTTCTGATTCAACTTCTCCTGTTGAGTCACAAACTGCAATGCATGATTATCACTGTATAAGACAAACTCTTTCGGGATCAAGTAATGCCTCCATTTCTTCAATGCCTGGATGATAGCATAAAACTCCTTATCATAAGTGGAGTACTTCACTTTCGCTTCATTCAGCTTCTCGCTGAAATATGCTATCGACTTGTCTTCCTGACTCAAGACTGCCCCTATTGCAAATCCACTCGCATCGCATTTCACCTGAAATGTCTTCTGGAAATCTGGCAACACCAAAACCGATCATTCTATGATCTTCCTCTTCAATATGTTGAAACTCTTTTCAGCTTCTTTTGTCCAGTGAAAAGATTTATGTCTTTTCTTCACTGTATCCATCTTCGCTGTGCTAATTCCACTGAAATTCCTAATGAACTTTCGGTAGAAACTAGCCAATCCGTGAAAACTTCTCACCTCAAAGATATTCTTCGATGATGGCCAATTCTTGATTACCTCCACCTTATCTAGATCCATCCTCAACTCATTTTCCGAAATAACAAATCCCAAGTAAATGAGCTATGTCTTCATGAATGAGGATTTCTTCATATTTATCAACATCTTCTCCTGCTGTAAATTTTGCATCACTGTAGCCAAATGCTTCAGATGCTCCACCACTGTTTTATTGTAAACTAGTATGTCATCCAAGTACACAATGACAAATTTGTCGATGAACTCCCTCAAGACTTCATTCATCAACCTCATGAAGGTACTCGGTTTATTTGTAAAGCCAAACGGCATAACAAGCCATTCATACAATGCCTCGTTGGTTTTGAATGATGTCTTCCATTCATCACCCTCTCTCATGTGAATTTGATGATAACCACTTTTCAAATCAATCTTTGAAAAATATTTTGCTCCACTCAAGCAATCCATCAGATCATCCATCCTCAGCAATGGAAATCTATACCTGATGGTTATCTTATTGATCGCCCTCGAGTCAGTACACATCCTCCAGCCTCCGTCTTTCTTTGGACTGAGTATTGTTGGAACAACACATGGACTCAAGCTTTCCCTGACTAAACCTTTGTCCAACAAATCCTGGACTTGCCTCTTGACCTCTTCATTCTCTTGCGGCGTCAATCTGTACGCGGCTTTGTTTGGCAAACTGGCTCCTGGTATGAGATCAATATGATGGCTCACACTCCTAATCGGTGGCAACGAATGAGGTGGTTCGTCCACTATGATGTCAGCGAACTCTTCCAACAGTTCCTGAACCTCCTCTGGTAAATCATCCACTCTTGTGCTAGTCAAAACAATCCTAGGCTTTCTGACCACAATGAACTGTGGATCCTCTTTCTTCTTGACCTCTGTAAGAAGTTCCTTCCCACTCATGAGAAGTACTGTGTTGCTTACTTCCGTCTTCACCTCCTTATCCTTGATCAGAAGCAACATGTGAGTCCTCCCATTCTTCTCCAGGGTGTATGTGTTCATTCTCCCATCATGAATCACATTCCTGTCATATTGCCATGGTCTACCCAACAATAGATGACAAACATCCATAGGAATGACATCACACAAGATCTTATCATTATATCCTCCTATCTTGAATTCAACTAAACATTGTTTAGTGACAGTTACCTGATGTCCTTTTTGTAGCCACGAAACTTTGTATGGGCTTGGATGATCAGTCATCTCCAACTCCAGCTTCTCTACCATCTCTGTCGAAACAAGATTATCCATGCTACCACTGTCTACAATGACCTTGCATACCCTGTCCTTGGTCTTGCAAGTAGTCCTGAAAAGTCTGGTCCTTTGGACTGAGCTCTCCACCTCCTTCTCGGGTGTCAAAAGGACTTTTCGCATCATTAGCGATCTTCCTCCTTCAGCGTCTTCTACCTCAACATCCTGCCTCTGTGCTTTGGTGATGTGAGCTTCTCCACCTTCCTTATTTTTATCTGGACACTCGTAAGACTTGTGCCCATTCTTTCCACATGTGAAGCATGTGATTACTCCACCTCTTCCTCTTCCTCTGCCTCTAGTACGAGGAAAAGTGTTGTGGTCAGCAAGATCTCCTCTCTGCTCAGTATGTTGCCCTCGCTGTTCAACATATGGCCTTCTCTGTGAGGTTCCACCTCTCTCTGTTCGAGTCTGAGGCTTCTTCCATTCCTCCTTGGGCTTCTAGTATTTGTCCTGGGAAACTGACTTGCCTCTGGGATGACTTCTTCCTCGACCCCTCTGACCCTGCTTTCGGCTCAGCTTCTCTTCATCTTTTAGAGCCATCTGATAAGCATCTTCCACCGTTCGGATGGTTACCATGCTCATCTCATCATGGATATCATATCTCAGGCCATTCATGTATCTGACAACTTTTTCATCATCGCTTTCCCAATGACCTGCCTTGATGTTTAGTTTATAGAATTCCTCAGTGTATTCTTTCACTGTCATCAGCTTCTGTCTCAGGTTCTGCATCCTCCTGAAAAAAGTAATTTGATAGTCCCTGGGGATGAATTTTGCCTTCATCTTCGTGATCATTCTATCCCATCTTTTGATCTTCTGCTTGCCCTTGCAGCGTCTGTCAGCTTGTAGTTCATCCCACCACAATGTTGCATGTCCTTTCAATCTTGTGACAACGTGCTTGACCTTCTTGTCTTCCTCGACATCTTCATAGTCAAAGTATGTGTCTAGAGCTCTAATCCAGTCTAGAAGCTCCTCTGCATCCAAGTTTCCCTCGTAAACTGGAATGTCCATTTGTGCTCTTGCACCCATCCTTGCAATAGCTCTGATCAAACGTTCATTTGATGCATCTTCAACTGCAACTTCTTCTTCTCGTTCAGCCTCAGCTTCACTCTTGGAGTCACTGAGATCCCCTGCACTGGTTGTGTGTCTTTGCGCTGTTTCCATGTCTTTGAGTTTAGCTCGTAGATCACGCATCTCTCTCTCCATGGCTGTATCTGTCATCTGCCTGCCTCTTCTTCTCGGCATTTCCCTCTCCTCTAGATCGGGTGATTGCATGTCCCTTCTCCTGGACGGCATGGTGAATTCTCTTCTCTACTATAGAAAGCAAAGAACCTTTCTGTGCTCTGATACCTCTTGACGCAACACGCATACGCTTCCCACACCCACAGGTCGAAAGGTCTGCACGTGCATAGGATCTTCTTTTCTCTACTGGCCCGAAGAAATCCAACGGTCCTTCTATTCCCCTATCGGGAAATATGCACCCATAGCAATCCTCGTGGGATCCCCCCTTTACAATCGAGAGATCGGACTTCGCGACTTCACGAGGTCAGTGGTCAGGCATTGGACTCTCGAATCCCCAAAACCTGACAACCAGTCAACGCTGACTCTTTCCTATCGGGGTTTTCCCTATCGCGATTTCGGCACTCGTGATGTTGAACCACTCATATCCCTGACTCCCGATGCCCGATACGCTGAACTCCGACACACGCGCAAGGTTGACTATTCAACGGCCCGTCACCTCTATCGGGATTTCGGACTTCGCGGTATCGCGAATCCTGATGCATATGTTTTGGGACTTCTCGCTGTGAAACCCTGATAAGGCATGCCACCTATCCACCTACCAACTCCTGTGGTCCCACGCTATTATCTTAATCATCGAGATATCACGTTTCGCGATTTCGCGATTCCTGTTGAAATGTTTCGGAGTTTCAACCCACGAAACCCCGATATACAAAACCACGTGTAAATTCGACAACCCTTGTGACTCGGATCTACGGTCCTGTCCCTCCCGAGCTTAGAACCTTTTGGGAATACACACTGTATCTCCCCTGCTCCTTTCGTGAAATTTGACGGCTCACTGAGATTTGAGAATCCTCCTCGGAGAACTCCGACCGTCCGTTCCTCCTGATGAAATCTGCAAAATGACGAATTTTTCCTCCGCGGAACTCATCCACCTGCATGCAAAGCTTTCTATGCCTTCCAAATTCTTCCAGTCATGACTTCCCTTGCACTATTCTACAACAATTTTGAAGGCCTTATCCTTCCTGAGCTTTCTTATAATCCCTGAGCCTTTAGAAAAGACCCTTGCACGCACTCCTTGCGGCAACCTTCAAACACTTCAAGTGCTTGAATCCTTTCGACTCTGCGCACACCTGCAGCAACAGTCCTTCAACTCTTGCTCGGGTTTGCAACCCTGAACTTCACTCGCCCTACGCACTCCTTGCACGACTCCTGTGCTCAACTGCACTCCTGCGGAGATGAGAACAAAAGCTATCTCTATCTAAACCCTTTTTCAACGCACTCCTTGCAGACACTTCAATTGCACTCCTTGCAGGAACTCTCGCTCAGATAGAGAAACAATTGAAACTCATTCCTACTTCCTTTCAAACTTCAAACTCAACCATGAAGTCATATACACAGCACATAAAGAAAATGTATAACAGGAAGCAAACATCAAATGAGCATATCATTCAGCATCAATACACAGAGAACAAACACAAAACCATGAATTTGAATCAAACTCTTCTATTAATTCAAATATCTATACATGGGTGTTCTTGCATAGCTCTCTGCATGCTCTTGCTCCAATGCTTCTTCTCCAATCATGTTACAATACATAATGAGGGTGTCTATATCCCGTTTCCCTCTTGCGCTCTCAAACAATCTAATCTAGAATTAAATTCTATCTACCTGCATTAACTAATTTAAATGCCTTCTACCTACTAAGGACGAGAGCAATCGCTCAAGGTCCATTTACATTATACAAGTGTGCTTCTTCTTTAATGACTTCATTTAAGATTGCGTAACAACTTCAGGGCAATTTCAAAATTTGTGTTGGCGCTTGTCCAGCTGTCTTTTGCTTCCGCGCTAGCTTGCTTGATGTTGGTGATGCTCCTGCATCACTATGTCCTCGAATGAACAATTGGTCGATTTAGAAAGAAGGATGATGGTTGAGAAAACAAGAAAATAGGTGGAGGAAGCCCAAAGAATAGAGGAGCTCATACTGAAAGGAGAAGCCAAGTTAAAAGCCACCCAGGATGAGCGGTTAAGATTGCAAGAACAATAGGCTACATAGAGGCAAAGGGAACAAAAACAAAAGAAACTATAGGAAGCAGAGGCCTGACAATCAGAGTTAGAAAAAAAAGGAGAGCTACCGAAGTAGAGAAAATATGGCAGGACTTGTTCAATCAAAGAGAAAAGGAACAACTCAAAAAACAAGAAGAAGAAATAAGGAGCAATAGGCAGGAAGAGGCTCCAGCTGAATGGAGTAATGTATAACAACCACAAGGAGAGAAACATGAGAAATAGCCTATAGGTACGCCCAACGAGGTCATTGATTTGAAAAAGACTGATGAAAGTGCCTATGAGAAAGAAGAGAATTAAACTAAGATTAAGGGAAAAGAAGAGAGACATGAGCAGGGGAATGTTGAAGGAAATATAGTTGAACACAATGCACGTGAGGAAGTTGATCAATCACACAAATCACCGAAAGGAAACATTATAGACAAGGGGATGGAAACTGTGGTGGAATAGTTCCATACCCCATAAAGTTTTAAAAATGTACTGTCATGGGGGAATAGATAAATTCCAAATCCAATCGAAGAAGTTGTTGATTTGGAAACTATAACCTACAATCAATGGAGGCAAGCCATTTTTAGAAGAACGTAAAAGAGGAAAAGGGTTGATGTCAACGTTGTTGTCATCTATACGATCAAGGAGTCTTTATTTGACATGAAGAGGTAAATCTTAGTGAGCTTGTCGCTTCAGGGATAGCAATTTCTCATTCTACCATTGACAAGGCTAGAGTCAATGAAGCCGAGGTAGAAAATATGAAGAAATAGTTGGAATTCTTGAGAAATCAAGAGATTATTACTAGGGATCTTATGATGTAGTGGCTAAATTCAAGAAATATATATGAGAAGAAGATTGCAAGCATGCACAAGTTAAGATGAACTTTGTCGCCAAGGTGGCAGAGTTACAAGAGGAAAATTTGCAATTGTCAATTGAGCACAAGGAGGTATTGAAGTGGCATGAGAAATATGCAAGGATGCATGACCAAATAGACTACATTATGGAAATTCAAAAGGGTCCTGGTGTTGAAGAACATGACATTGGTGTGTTTACTGAAGAAGGACGTGTCAGGATACAAAGGTCTCTGGATTATTGGAAAGAATTATGGTCAACGTCAAAGGATAAATTAGAAAAGGAATGGAAGGTATGCACAGAGTTGTGGCGCTGATGGGATGAGACCATGTTGAAGAAGAAATTGTCAATGTTTTGTTTGCCTGAAGATTTTTCAATTGTTCGATCGAATAATGGTTGACTTTGAGAAGGTGGTCGAAAAACATGAGGAGGAACTTAAAGGTATTTCAACAATCGAGCATGGTCATATGCAAAAGTTTCTAGTAAAGAAAATATGGACATGTGCCAAGTTGGAGTTCATGATTGCAAAGGTCGAGAAATATGCCTAATGCTTTAGGTGGGAGAAAGAAAGTTTGTGTGTACTCATGGATAACCATGTATTCCCTCAACATCAGTTTTGGGAGGAGAGATTTCAACAATGGGTTGACTATGATGTTGAACATGCGACAACCTAGACTCCCAACCCAGATGTAGAAACTATCGAGCATACAATGGTCAATTTAGCAGTAAACGAAGTATTTGAGATGAATGAACATGCAATGACCGAAAGTGGAACATCACCTGAGAAATATAAACATGATGATTTATTTACTTTTACTTATCTCCTTTTACTATTTTTAAATCTATGATTAAGACTATAAATGCAAGACGTAAAGGTAGAAGAATGACTTTTGACTTTGAAATCAATTTTGAAAAGGTTTTAAGCCAATAATTAATTTGAGGGAAAATTTTGATAAATTTGATTGGAGCAAAGACGCTTGGGTTTATTAAGAAATTTTAGTGTGTTTACCATGATCATGGATTATTCTTCTGTCATGTGAATGTATTAGTTATCTAGTAAGAATTTTGATTCCTGATAAGCTACCTTTCAACATTGATTGAATTGCTTTTGCTCTTAGGAATTTCATTTTTTGAGTTACATCTGTTAAATATGCTCATGGAATTAACTTTGAGTATTTTAATTTTCATCTCTTTCAACTTGATGATATGGAGTGTGTGTTAATATTCCTTGGAGGACTTATTTATGAAAGGATTATAAATCACATATGTGTCTACTAGTCACTTCATAAGTTATCTTAGAAAGCATAAAATCCCTTTGAATAGTTAGGTTAGTTAGTTTGATTAGTTTAAGTCTTAAAAATAAGAAAACAAAAGAGAAATAAAGTAACTATTAAATCCCATTAAACAGTTGTTGAACCATTAACTCAGAGGATTTTTCTATACCAAACAGGGAAGAGTCTATTGGGTCTCGTCCTTGGGTTTAATCCCTATTGTTGAGCATTGGGAATCCAACCCCTCAACACATTGGTGCTTAAAAAAACATAATATGCATTGGTGCATATTAATTATGAGTACACATCTATGCCTTAAGAATATTAGGGAACTGGAAAAACAACATCTATTATAACCTTCACTCGCTTAGAATTTTTAGTTAGAGTCAACATCTACTAAAATATTCACTAAAACCTCTGCTACCAATAGCAGAGGTTTTTTTGATAGTTTTTCCCAATCTTGTAACACTAAAAACATTGGCAAAAGCCTCCACTAGGTAGATTTTTCCCTAACACAAGTGTGTAACGAATGAATGTGTGTGTGATCATCACCTCTAGCACCATGTTCTTCAAAAAAGAAAACCCTAGCATCTCATAAGAACAATCTCTCTAAGAAAAATCAAGACATCTCTCTTCTTCATGTCTTCTCCTAGGGTTTCCTCATGAACCTAACATATTGCTCCCTACAAGACAAGTACAAAGAATATAATACAATGATGTTGTGAATTGACTCTCTCATTCCTCTATTTATATGAGAGGTAAGGGAGGCCAACAATACAACGTGGGTCTAAACCTCTACAAGTAATCTAACTCTACACAAGTAGGCTTACAAGTGGAGCACTACCTCTCCAAGTGACACATGTCAAGCTCCAAGGTGAATAATACATCCAATAAGCAAGGCTCCAAGGCATGAGTGCTCTAATAGATGTGTCCAATGCTCCTCCTCCACATGCCTCCAAGGCTCCAATGCCTTTCCAAAGCCACATGCTCCTTTGGATCCACCACACCTACTTGATCACTCTCTCAACCCAAGTGTCCTCAAGTTAAGTACAAGCCTCCATATAAGCAACCGAGTATGTCCATGACATCTAGGGCTCAAGACCTTTCTCTAGAATGCCCAATGCTCATCTTACAAAGCAAGGGGTGCTCAAGCAAGCAAGCAACCCTTCATGTTTTCATAATGAAGAAAGTCACCCAACTCTAAAGAAGATTGTCACACAAACATCCACACAAGGTGTAACAATCAAAGAACAATTCAACTCCACTGTGTCTGTCCATACACCATGCATGTCATATCACATGAAGCACTCCCAAACACGATGTGAACACTTTTAGAGTAACTCTGAAAGCTAACACAACAAACATCTACAACAACATTTAAACTTGTGTATTGTGTAAACAATAAACATTGACAACACCATTTAAACTTTTATGTTGTATAAAACAATAATGGTATAAAAATGTTTAATATATTGTTTTTATAAACTAATAAAAAAAATTAAAAAATTATTGAATACGTCACATGTCTTCTACTAACTATATATCCAACACACATATATAATTTTTTTTATTAGTAAACCAAGCCATAAATTCTATTTATCAAAAGTGAAGAAGAAATATGTACATCTACCACTTGCTGCTAGCTTGCCGTTAGGGAAACCAGACCAACAACAATGTAGCAAACTATCTGTCCATATTGTTTCTATCAAGTTCTGGGTTGAAATTAAAATTTTACATCTAACAAGGCATTATGGAAATCTAACTATTCAGGTACTTTGATTCTGCATAGTAAAGTAAAAGCATTCTAAAGAGTTAAAAAAAACTATCATTAACAGACTAGTTGGGCGAGATGCCACTTGCTCTCTCATGGTAGTCCTGGTCCAAAGGCCTAAGGGAGGTGGCCTTTTGGTCTTCCTCAGGATGGTCTTGGTTCCCAATGTGAGCCTGAATATCTTGGCGCTATTGACAAACCTCGATGAGCTACTCCAGGATTTCTTCCTTATCCTCCTCGTTGTCCAGTAGAATCTTACCTAAGAATGTTTTGATGTGCCAGTATAAGTTCGACGTTTTTTCAGAAATTTGGTGTCTTTAGCGCAAGAGGTCCCCATGTCAGGTACCCAGTTTCCAACCTCTACATCAATCTCCCAACCATGCACTGCGAGACGCTCTTGGTGGACCTCGACTTCCATAGAGTTGAGAGTAGTCTGGATATAAGGAGGAATTTGTTGTCGAAATTCATTGGCAGTCGCTTGAGCTGAGAGCATCACTTGAGGGCTGATTGAATTTGCACTAACTTTGCTAGAGGACGAAGGGTCGAGATGGGCTCTATGCCCCCAACGATAAACCCCTCGAATATCCTTGGGCATGTGACATTTCTGTAGGCGAAATAAAGTGCACAAGAACATAATGCACCAGAGGATACCACCATTGCTGGGGGGATCACCAAATTCTTCAGCACTGAGCCTTTTAGAGGATCATCACCCTTGTTGCTTAAAACATGATTAAAAATCACTACCACATTCCAACCTGTATCCGAAATTACTGTGGGACGAACAATGCCATCGCTGCTGTATTGCCACTCTATATTATGATGTACCATCTAGGTGAAGTTATGGTAAGTTGTGTCGCATGAATGCCAACACATGCCATCGTACCCATGAATAAAACCCCAAGTACCGATAGTCACCCTGAGATGATACTCGCACGAGCTTACCATTGATAACAAAGATGCCTTAAAGTCTATCTACCAAGTAGGGGTTCACTGTGTTTCCATCATCCCTTTCCTAGACACTTCTCGAAGGGGATACATTCCCTTCATCTAGCCTCCCAAACACCCCATCCAAGGAATATCCAGCATAAATTTTAACAACCTTTTATATATCAATTAAAATATAGATACAATCTTAAATCATTTTTACAAACCTTTTATGTATCAATTAAAATATAGATATGATCTTAAATCATTTAATTTTAATTGCAAACATATAATTTCTTTAAACACATCGAGGCAAAATGATACCATAATAAACACACAAATCTTTTAATATACTTGTACAAATCTCTAAATAATTGCCCTAGAAAATTGCAGTATACATTTTTTCATCTTTTTCCTTGTAAGTTAAAACTAGTCTACATCTTTTTCCTTGTAAGTTAAAACTAGTCTACATCTTTTTCCTTGTAAGTTAAAACTAGTCTATATCCATTTAACTTCAGATCAAGCCACAAGAATCAAATCTCTCGAAGTACAAACCTTTAACCTTTCTTTAAGTTTTGCATTCTAAAAAATGTTTGCACCTCGAAAGATTTAATTCCTCTAGACTTTTGATAAATTCAAAATTAAATAGATTTAAACTAGTTTTAATTATTTAATTGTTTTATTATATATACTTTTATTATTTATTATTATTTTACATAAATATTTTTACATAATTACTTTATTATTATTATTTTAATATATTATGTTACATTAGCATATATAATTTTTTATTATTTTATTATTATTATAATGTATTATGTTACATGCTAACCATACCATACTATATATCACTCAACAAAACTACACAATGTCAACCATTTAATTTTAATGAAAACACCATCTTTCTTTGTCATACAAACATAGAAGAATATAATAGTTTGAGAAATCTCTATGTAAATGGAAATTGCATTTCCCCACTCGTCGAGTCTGGACCAACCCATCATTTTGCTTGCACGAAATCCTTGAAGATGGGAAGTAGATCACCATTTGAACGGGATCATGCAAATATAATACCATCCCATTGCGAGCACGTTGACCTGGCAAGGAAAATTCCAATGCCCATAACCAGTCACCTTAGAAGCGGGTTACTGTCATCTGCATTCAGACCAAAAATCAAGGGCTTCCGATCCTCAGCTGTAAGAGGCTTATCACGCCAACCAAAATCAATGGAACGAATTACCAGGAGTCACGAGGAGGCGCAATCCAGGATGCGAGAACTCGTCAATGACAAGCCAATGGGTAAACAGATTGCATGCATTTGCCTTTGTGTGTAATGTTTTGGCTGCTTTAATTTGAACAAGAAGCGTCAGTGCTAATGATAGATGTAATGGATTTGGAATTGGTTGTTATTAGATAAATGGGACAAGTGCTGGGAGGAAAGAGTGACACCCTGGGATTTAGGACAGGTTACTCCAATTGTCTCCCACTTGGTACAGCAACAGGGCCTTCTTCCTCGGG